>CAMZMU010000104.1:34980855-35255028 GCA_947311845.1 Poa pratensis
TGGAGAATGAATTTGAGCTGAAACGTTTTATCTTAAGTGCTCTTAAGTACGGCCGTTACCAGTCTCTCAATTCTCTAATTAATTGCGTGCGTTTCCGTTGGCCTTCCGCCTGCGTGTGTGCCTTTACGAGTGAGGTCGCTCCTCTCCAGAAGTAACACCAGAAAGATAGCATCTGCTTGCGCCGCCACCATAGTTCCACCTACTGTTGTTGTCATCGCTGATCCCATCCCGTCCACCGCGTACACGGCTGACGGGAGAGCAGGCCTCCGAAACTCCGCCTCTTCAGGTCCTGTACGGGAGAGGGGCGCGATTAGGTTTTTGGGGAGCGTCTCCTACGCGACTGCTCGCTCCCATTCGTCTGCTTCATCTGCATCAACTACGTCCGCATCGTCTTCTTCATCACCATGGCCACCGACGCCGACAAGGAGAAGGTTGCTGCTGACAAAGGATCGCCGACGAAGCCACCGCCTCCGCTGCTGCTGCGGCCAACTGGCCTACTGGAGGGTATAACATGTTTATCCCTCTTCTGATTATTTCCATGTCTGTAGTACTAGTCATATGCGTAGATGTTTCTACTATCTGTCTGGTACATGGTTTTATCATCAAGTTTCAGTATGTCATTAGCACTTTTCACGCTATGTTCATGATTTATTCTTGGATTAATTTAATCGAACAATTGCCTATATTCTCAGCAAAGTCTTCATGCGATTGAAGGGTACTCACGGAAAGGGATAAATTAGCAGGCCGGCCTGTGAACTTACTCTTGATCGATGCATGTGTCCTATCGGGTTACCACAAGGTCGAAAATGATTATAAGAATCTATCGCGAGACCTTGGACTCGTTCCCCTCCCGCTACAGTGGCCGAGGGCGATTTCTTGGACCCTCCTTCTCAAACCACCTCGCCGGTGGCGATTCGCTGGTTCCCCTCCCCTCCGCCGGCCGCTCCGGCGGAGGGAGGGTGGGGGAACCCCGGATCTCGTTGTGTACATAGTGTAGGCTTGAGTAGGGTGCTCCCCGGCGGCGTCTTGGAGGCGGAGGCGTCGGTGGTTGGAGTTTTGGCGTCGTCTTCTTCCTCTCCGGTGTCGGCGCTCTCTGGAGCTTCGTCATCAAGCAGGCGACACCCCGTGCTCGTGGGCCTCCGGGCTCGCCGTGTGCGGTTCTTCCCCCTCTGGATCCGGTGGCGGCGGATCCAGTTGACTTTCTTGATGCAGGTGCTGGAGTTTCAAGCGTGGCGGCTGATGGTGATGGGTGGAGGCCCTACGGGGTTGAGGTTCGACGACTTCCCGCTCGCCTGGGGGATCCTTCCGTTCCAAGGTTTCAGGGAGGATTTGGCGGCGGCGCGCCATCGGCACGTCCATCTTCGCCGGGGCTGCGATGCAGAGGGACTTGAGTGTAATTTCTTTCTTTGTGGAGGTCCTCTCTGCCTACTTGATGTAATCAGCATCTGTATCCTCGCAAAAAAAAAGAAAATGATTATAAAGATCAATTTTGACGTCTTCGCATGGGCCAGCTTTCTTCCGATTCGATCGTCTTGTAGCGCGGTCAGAGCATCACGGGCACTAGGCTGTCCATAAAAAAACCGCGGCCTCGCAGATAACAATTAGTTCCACTAATTAAGACCTAATCACCGGCAGTAAGTTAAACCGCCTCTAAATAACGATTAATTCACGGCACTGAAAGTAAAAGTGCCTTAAAATATCTGCAATGCACGGCACTAGCTTGTCAATATCGCCTCCAAAAATTAGTCCATTGAAGGCACCTTCCAAAAAGGGCCGGTAATGTTTGACGATGGCAGTTTAATCCACGGCAGTTAGCAAAAGTGCCGCTAATCCTGCTCTAATTCGCGGCAGTTAGCAAAAGTGCCGTTAATCAGTCTCTAATTTACGGCAGCTAGCAAAGTGCCGCATTTGCTTGATTTCACAATGGTCATACTTGCTGCAGAAAACCCCTTATAATATTTAAGTTACGCAGATTAGTCCCTCTGCCCTCTCTCTTCTCCCTATCTCGCAATTCCCAAGCCCCGTCTCTAATCCTTCTCTAATCCTAGCCGCCTCTGCCTCCAACGCGGGGGCGCCATGGACCTAGGTGGCTGTTGCGGTAGTGCTGATGCTGCCTGTACGGTTTTGCAGCTCCGGTGTGCTGGGTGCCGGCCGTGGGCCACTGTTGCCGCCTCTTGGGAGGTGCAGCGCCGAGGACGGGCCGATTCGACGTGCTCATAGGAGCAGCGCCGGGGACGCGCAAATGCCGGGCAGCCTCCGCTAGGAGTCGATGCGTTGCCTCGGGAGGAGAAGCGCCTGGGCGCGGTGGGAGTAGTAGCGCGGGTGGCGTTGCCTCACGTCGGAGGGAGCAAGTCCGAGGACCGCGGCTGCGGGGGCCGTCCGCTGCTTCTCGTGCAGGAGGCCGCGCCGCTGAGGAACCTCCTGCTCCGCCGTCGGTACCATCACTTCTGCCTCCACCTTGGGCGGTAATTTGTGTCCGTCATTCGCTGCTGTGGGAGACGCGGCCAGCTCGCCGCAGATCCCGCCGGTGGAGGCGTGCTGCCGCCTCTCCATCCACAACGAACCTGCAAGAATCTGGTGATTTCCTCTCCCTCTTGCTCCTTTACGTCCCCCTTCCTCCATCTCATTATCATTGGATTGAGATGTGTCGTTGATGTGGATATTTGTGTGATGATATTGATGACAAGCATACTAGATTCTCTATTTAATTGAATTTGAATTGGTTGCTCACAATGTGTTCGAAGTATTGTATTCTTCAAAAAATTTGAGGCTATATTCTTCAAGTTTTTAAGTGCACAAATCTACAAGTCTAAGTAATCAGGTTAAGGAACATTTATTAAATGAACGCCAGCCTTTACATATGAATTATATGAACAAACAATTATAAGCATTTGATGCGATCTGTGCTGCTCAGACTATGCACTAAAACCTGATGACATTTAGACCTGATTATTTTCTCTCCTTGCACTCATTCAGGGAAATAATTGTTGGTTTTCGCCCACATGATCGATCACATGAAACTAGACGAACACACGCACACGAAAAACTTGTGGCCAAGGGTGCATATCGCACCCTCTAAATCTTCCTCTTTATTTCTGTTTTCTCACGGTACAATCTTGTGTTACAGTACCTGCATATATATATGCAGCCACGACCAAACCGACCTAAGCAAACTAAACCTATTCGTACAAAGACTCCCGATTAGACTTTCCTAAACAGACTCCTAGCAACAGTACTAACCGGATTCAATCCGAACTGGACTTAGACAACCATGTCATACAAGCCTACTGGACCATGAACTCACGTACATGAAACTGCAGCCTTGCCGAATAATCAATTGCTAATTCCTAATTAGACTTACACACGGATTAAGGCAAGATTATGCTAACAATCTTCCTCTAATCTTGACTTGTCGTCTCCTCGTACTCCTCCTTGTCTTGTCTCGCCACAGCATCACGCCACATCTTAATCGCCATGTCCGTACATTAAGTTTGACCACGCAGGAAACATGCAGTGCACCTTTGCTCTGCTATGCTTTGCCACCGCCATTGATCTGCCTCCCGCACTCGGTTCGCACATAAGTGCCACCGCTATTGCGGTCCTCACACTCGGTTCGCACCATACTCCTCTTGTACTTGCTTGCAGTAGCTTCTTCTTCTACTGGTCGCACACCTCCTTGCTTTACGGTAGCATACTACCACCGTCCGTCTTCGGAATCGCACCAAACCCACGCTGGCCGCAACCAGGACGCTCCACGAGGACATGGACACAACACACGGAACACCGTGCACACCTCAACCATGACGCGCTTCAACTGCAACGGATCCTCACAGAGATGAGCACTTGGAAACAACGACGACTAACATAGACGACGCCGACTCAACATGCCAACTCGCACGCCCATGACTCTCGGACTCAACTCCCCCGAAGACGAACTTGACGAGACTTCCGGCACCGCACCTCGGCACCACCGCTCCATCAACGATCATCCACCTCCACCAACTTGCCGATGACAGCCCTATGTCGCCTCCTCCATGTCGCTCCGCCGAACGACGATCGCCCGCCCGAGGCGCTAGTACGGGTCGCCTCCCCGGGGCAAGCGTGGCTTCAAATTCTCAACTTGGCTCTGATACCAATTGTTGGTTTTCGCCCCAAGATCGATCACATGAAACTAGACGAACACACGCACATGAAAAACTTGTGGCCAAGGGTGCATATCGCACCCTCTAAATCTTCCTCTTTATTTCTGTTTTCTCACGGTACAATCTTGTGTTACAGGACCTGCATATATATATGCAGCCATGACCAAACCGACCTAAGCAAAC
Organism: Poa pratensis; assembly: GCA_947311845.1. Lineage (NCBI taxonomy): Eukaryota > Viridiplantae > Streptophyta > Magnoliopsida > Poales > Poaceae > Poa > Poa pratensis. Next base: position 34,985,181 of record CAMZMU010000104.1, read on the forward strand.
TAAACCTATTCGTACAAAGACTCCCGATTAGACTTTCCTAAACAGACTCCTAGCAACAGTACTAACCGGATTCAATCTGAACTGGACTTAGACAACCACGTCATACAAGCCTACTGGACGATGAACTCACGTACATGAAACTGCAGCCTTGCCGAATAATCAATTGCTAATTCCTAATTAGACTTACACACGGATTAAGGCAAGATTATGCTAACAATAATGTCGTCTTTGGGATCCATTACTAATCACTTAGTATGGCTTAGCTTTGATGTAGAGTTATAGATATATAAGAAATTAAGAATATACAAAATGAGATACTAGACGCATTTCATACTGAGTATGAATCCCAGAACTGAGCTCAAGCTATACCATTGACTTGGAATATGCCATTGTTTGTTTGCAATATATCATATAACTTCTGCAATACATTGTTTTCCAAAAGGCATTAGTTTCTTCTACGTAACAGAATTGTGTTACGTGAAACTAATTATCCTTTAGCTTTGTACTATCTTCATATCTATATGGATGCTTTGAAAGAGAAATATATTAAGCACCATGACATAATCATCGAGATTTTGGTAAGCTTTTGCTATTCATATATGTTTGTCCATATCAGGAGGTTTGAGTCTGGTGAAAAAAATGTGTTGATGTCTATATTATAGTGCTATATGATGTGTGGCTCTTATGGCAATGGTTAGATCTGGTTGTCTCTGTCATAGAAAGATGTTATGGTTGCTGTCTGAATCTGATCTACATATTTTGTTCGTTTCTAGTGTCTCCTTCCTTGGTTCTGGATTGTGATAGCTTGGTTGATTCAGTCATGTTTGTTCATCGCCAGATATAATCCATCATTCATTTACGTTGCATGTACTTTAGCTGCAGCAAAGGGAAGCTCTCTTCTGTTCCTATCATATTTTATATCCACGGGTCACATGGAGGGTGATAGCTCCTAGGTGTATGCCCTATTGTTCCTTGGTATCCTTGCCGTTCTTCCTGGTATGTTAATGTATACCGCTTCAATTACTATATTGAGATTGATATCCATTTGTTTATCTTCCTGTATGAATACTGTCTTCCTCAAATTATTTTGATAGCTTTCCTGTAAAAACATTGACCTCTAGTTTACACATTCTGTAAAAACAATGGCCACTTTCATGACCGTAGTAAATTGGGCATAGCATAGTCTCTATCTTTCATTACATATGCTTCCTGTAAAAACAATATCCACTTGCATCGCTGGAGTAAATTATGTGAGACAACCTATACTGTCCTCTTTGGCAGCTCAATCGTGTATCCTGTTTGAAAGAGGGTGCTTTATCAGGTTTTCCACCTGTGATCCCGTATCATACTTTGGCTGCTAGTGTTTCTGATGAGCCAAAGTATCTAGGCAGAGACACTAAGCCTCTCGGGCATGACTATCTATATTGAAGTGGATATTGTGCATTCGACGATATGCTTCCTCTTGACCGTTTCTTGTGGCTGATCAGACTCCTGCATCGGATTTGGTCAGTCCCTCTCTAATAGTGATCATGCTTTGCTTTTCGAATTTTCTGCATGAAATTGACCTGTGTAGTTGTATATGAGTTCGTATTTGGAAGGAACTCAAAAGTTAAGCGTACTTGGGCTAGAGCAATTTGAGGATGGGTGACCGAATGTGAAGTTTGACCAGGATAATTACTTTGACTTGAGATTAAGTGTGTGGCTAAGTGGGAAATTTCGAAATTTAAAATTAAAAAACAAAAGTGGTAAATTTCGGAGTAGAATTAAAAAAATATATAAAAAGTTCAATTTTTTTTAAATAAATTTTTTGGAAAAAAAATTGAAAAAAAAATGCCGTCGGCGTAGACCTATGCCGACGGCTTTCTGGGCTATGCCTACAGGCATGTATGCCGACAGACCTAAACCGACGGCTGCCGTCGGCATAGCCTATGCCGACGGCATTCTAGGCTATGCCGACGGCAAAAAGCCGTCGGCTTAGCTTCTCATTCCTGTAGTGTGTCTAGAAAATGCAAAAAAGGAGAGTTTTTTTCCTAAGATGTGTAGTTTTAGGGCTAGATTTAATCGCACTGTTTATGTCTGCACCATCTTTCATTTTTCGAATAGGCACCGAATGTTTTCCTTCTGTCCAGTTGGTGACAAGAGATAAGCGATTAATGAAGCCTGTTACTGCTTTATTTTCTTGTCATCATGTCTGAAATTTACATGGCATTCTTTTGCCCAAGATGTGTTTGTGTTAATGCCCCTCTGCCTAGCGGTGGACATATAGATAGTATCTATCATACCGTAGAGTATATACGGGTAGTATGAATATATGACTATTTTGGTAGTATATATACAACTGTTTAGATAGTATGTACAATTTTTTTCACATATTCCTTTTTTATGTATAAATATGAAGGTATTCAAAAAAATATAATGCAAACTATAGGCTCATTTGCAATTTTTTCACACAATTTCTTTGAAGTATCTTAGATATAATATATGAACATACTCAAACCGATAAAGTATTATGTATACTTCCGTATAGTAGTATATGAGACGTGGGTGTAACAACACTCAGGAGTATGAAGTATTTTCCCTATATATAGAGAGAGAGAGTAAAAAGTATTTTTCCTATATATATATAAAGTATGTGAAAAAATTGTACATGCTATATAAAAAGTAGTATATATACTACCGAAATAGTCATATATACTTCATACTACCTATACATACTCTCCGGTATGATAGATAGTACCTAGATTGTATAAAACACACGTGGGTGTAACTACACCCGGGAGTAGACACACACTAGCATAGAGCCGGTGCGTTAGCACGGTACCACAATAAATAAGATTGTTAAACTTCCTTTCGTACATCAAAATATGTGTTATCCTAATAAAATTGAGCCCATGATTTATATGTTTTTTGTACCATGTAATACTGAAATCACATGACATCAATTTAAAACAAATGTGTTCATCTGGATCAGACCATCAACTGTCACAAAACAACACAATAAGGTTTCTATCGTGGACTTTTTTTTTGAATGGTCACCGGGGGAGGGAGAAAACCCTCCACCTGAATTTGTATTCAATTTTGCCTATAAGACTTTGTAGCCTTTTACAATATGGGGTTCAAGTGAACCAGAATTTTACAGGGAGGAACCAGAGAGAAGACAAAACAAAAACAACGCACACCAACACACACACACAACGGGGGCGGGGGGGGGGGGGGGGGGACTTGAGAAGCACTATCAGGCGTGCTCGCATGACAACCATCACCAGAAAGACGGGCAGGAAAGTGCGTTGAGGAGTGCGTCCGACGCCATCGAAGGGCATCACAATCCCGAGACATTGCAGGCAGCACCACCACCTGCTTGCATGGCGACTACCCACGAGCTGGCAAACCAGGAGCATACGGGGCCAACGAGTGAAGCTGACGTAGCCGAAGGGCCTCACTCCACCGAGAGAGCGATGCAGACATGAAGCTCGCGCGGCTGAAAGTGCCAGAACTGCGAGGAGTTTCTGCCAACGCCATCGAAGGGCATTGCAAGACCGAGATTCCACCGGCGTCACGAACCTTGGCCCCGAGCTCAGCCAAAGGGGCAGCCCCAAGCACTCCACGAGGTGGGGAGGCGACCTCGCCGCCGAAGGGGGCTGATCAACCGAGACCGCACCAACAACACGAAGCTCGCGACAAAGCCACTACCATCCCCATCGGATTTTGCCAAGCTTGCACAGCCAACAAGAGCAGAAGTCGAAGGGCGCCAAGACAGCCCGATTGCCGCCACCGGACAAGCAGCACGCGGTTCAATTACGACGCCTTCAACAAGGAAACGGCACCCTCAGGCACCGTCGTCGCGGAGCTTTCGCTCAGAACCACCGCAAGAAGCTCACATGTGGTGCATCTCCCAAACCACGCCCCCAACGAGGCATAGCGACGCCAACTGCGTCGTCGTGGCCGTCCTGGTACAAACCAGAGCACGGATTTCTCCGGGGATACGCACCTTGAACATGACAGCGCCCGCCGCGCGCTTGGGAGGGGAAGCTCCACCACACTTTGCCGAGACGGGAAACTGTAGCTCACCAGAGAGAGGAGCAGCAGGGCCGCCGGCGCAGCAGGGTGGACGACGAACGGCGCCGCAGCCCGCCAAGCCCATCTGGGCCCAGAGGGGCCAGGGCAGCAAGGGCGCCGCCACAGCCGCGCCGGCGAGCAGCACGGCCGCGCCCAGCTCGCCGAGGGGCCGCCGAGGGCAGGCGCAGGTGCCCAAGGGGCGGGGGGAGGTGTGGCGGCGGCGCACCCGCTAGCAGTAGCCTCCTCAAGCTGCGGGAGTGCTCCGCGAGCGGCAGGTTCCCGCCGCCCCCTTCACCGGCGCCGCGTGGGGCTTTTCCCGGCGGCAGCCTCAGGGGACGGTGAGGTAGGGTGACGGTGGGGGAGGTGGCGGCGGCGGGTGGCTAGGGTTCCCCTCCCGTCGCCCAGAGAGGAGGCGACGCGAGGGGGTACCCGTGGACTTTTATTTGACAAATACTTATAAGAGCAACATGGCAACCTTCCCAGGAAAGTTCTCTCTGCTCATGCTGATTGTAGTTGGAATTATTTTTGTACGCACATTAAAATATAATCTCTTGTTTTTTCCCCTCTCTAGCCCGGTTTTTTATGCTAGTATTTCAAGACGCCGGGGATCGCACGAGTGTGGCAGGACGGACGACGGAAGTGCCGCTTTATAGTAGTAGAGAAGATATAGAGACTGTATTACGAGAGACAAAATTACACATTTATATTGTCAAAAGTGGATCACATGCAAAACAGGGCTAGTCATTGTCGCACAAATTTTGCGAGGGCAGAAGGATGAACTGTCGTGTGGCATGGATCTGGGCTTGAATGTTTGTTGCAGGCTATCGACCATGACCTTTTGTAAACCCTGTTGCTTAATATATCCTCTTTTACCTGAAAAAAAAGATGCGACTTCGAGTCAGAAAAATTGTTCGTGAACAAGACAATGTTTTTTTTTTTTGAGAATTACTCTCTCCGTTCTAAATTAATTGACTCAGATTTAGTACAAGCTGTACTAAATCTGAGTCAGTTAATTCAGAACGGAGGGAGTACAAGACAATGTGGTACAACCGTGCATGAGGGGCTTGGTCTGCCCAAACCGCTCCATGCAAACCAGCCCTTAAACAGAGTTGGGCCAGGCCATGCTGCGCTGTATTAAAATAGCTAGTATTAAAATAGGATTCATGGCAAACCCTATGCGGCGCCCGTTGGCACCGCACAGGGATAGCGCCGCCTGAAGACTTTCGTTTCTGGGCCGACCAATATAGGCTTCACTCACGCACACACGCGTTGTAAGCTGAAATGTTCACGCAAGCACCTTCTTTCTTTCGTTTTTTTCTTCTCTTTTCTTTTTCTCTTTTCAATTTTCATTATTTTCGTTTTTCATTTTCGTTTCTTTTTTCTTTTTTTGTTTCTTTTACCTGAAAAAAAAGATGCGACTTCGAGTCAGAAAAATTGCTCGTGAACAAGACAATGTGTTTTTTTTTTTGGGAATTACAAGACAATGTGGTACAACCGTGCATGAGGGGCTTGGTCTGCCCAAACCGCTCCATGCAAACCAGCCCTTAAACAGAGTTGGGCCAGGCCGTGCTGCGCTGTATTAAAATAGCTAGTATTAAAATAGGACTCGATGGCAAACCCTATGCGGCGCCAACGGGCGCCGCATAGGGATAGCGCCGCCTGAAGACTTCCGTTTCTGGGCCGGCCCATATAGGCTTCACTCACGCACACACGCGTTGTAAGCTGAAATGTTCACGCAGGCACCTTCTTTCTTACATTTTTTTCTTATATTTTATTTCTTTCTTTTTCAATTTTCATTATTTTCGTTTTTCGTATTTGTTTTTTTTCCTTTTTTCTTTTCTGTTTTGTTTTCGTTTCTTTTAAAATTGGAACTATTTTAAAATTTGAAAATGGTTCTATTTTTAAAAGGTTCCAAATTTAAAAATGGTTTCAAATTTAAAATTGTTCATTTTTGGAAAATGGTTCCATTTTTGAAAATAGTTCCAAATTTAAAAATGGTTTCATTTTGAAAATGTTTCCAAATTTAAAAATAGTTTCAAATTTAAAAATGGTACCGAATTTAAAATGGTTCCAAATTAAAAAATGGTTCCATTTTGAAAATAGTTCCAAATTTAAAAATGGTTCCGAATTTAATTTGGTTCCAAATTTAAAAATGATTCCATTTTGAAAATGCTTCCAAGTTAAAAATGGTTCCAAATTCAAAATTGTTCATTTTTTAAAATGGTTCCAAATTTAAAAATGGTTCCATTTTGAAAATGGTTCCAAGTTTAAAATGGTTCCAAAATCAAAATTGTTCATTTTTTTTAAAACGGTTCCATTTTTTAAAATGGTTCTAACTTTAAAAAATGGTTCCATTTTGAAAACGGTTCCAAATTTAAAAATGGTTCCGAATTTAAATATGGTTCCAAATTTAAAAAATGGTTCCAAATTTAAAATGGTTCCAAATTAAAAAATAGTTCCAAATTTAAAAATGTTTCCATTTTGAAAATGGTTCCAAATTTAAAAATGGTTGCGAATTTAAATTGGTTCCATTTTGAAAATGGTTCCAAATTTAAAAATGGTTCCATTTTGAAAATGGTTCCAAATTTAAAAATGGTTCCGAATTTAAAATTGTTCATTTTATAAACGGTTCCATTTTTGAAAATGGTTCTAACTTTAAAAAACGGTTCCATTTTGAAAACGGTTCCAAATTTAAAAATGGTTCCGAATTTAAATATGGTTCCAAATATAAAAATGGTTTCGAATTTAAAATAGTTCCAATTTTGAAAATGGTCCCAAATTTAAAATGGTTCCATATTTGAAAATGGTTCCATTTTGAAAATGGTTTCAAATTTAAAAATGGTTCCGAATTTAAAATTGTTCATTTTTTAAACGGTTCCATTTTTTAAAATGGTTCCAACTTTAAAAAACGGTTCCATTTTGAAAACAGTTCCAAATTTAAAAATGGTTCCGAATTTAAATATGGTTCCAAATATAAAATTGGTTCCAAATTTAAAATAGTTCCAAATTTTAAAATGGTTCCATTTTGAAAATGGTTCCAAATTTAAAAATGGTTCCGAATTTAAAATGGTTCCAAATTAAAAATGGTTCCATTTTTTAAAATGGTTTCAAATTTAAAAATGGTTCCAAATTTAAAATTGTTACTAATTTGAAAAAATTTCATTTTTTAAAGTGGTTCCATTTTGAAAATGGTTCCAAATTTAAAATGGTTCCCAATTGCCGGTTTATTAAAAATAGAACACGAAAGAAATATTAATTATCTGTCAAAAAGTCAATGTATTTAATACATTAGTGAACTAGATTGATACAAGCAACGCATGTACTAGTTGTTCAGTGCAGCCTGTGTGCATGCAAGAGGTAGCTAGTTCGATTCCCAGCTCGCACAGATAATTTTTTGGCGTGCGACGTGCTGCCCAGCGGAAAGGTTGCTCCCGCGTGCAGTGGGCCGGCCCACGAAAGAAACCACGCAGGCGTCGCGACTCCTATGCGGCGCTAACGAGCGCCGCAAAGGAGCTCCCGGACTCGATTACGGACTCGGCTGACTTAGTATACTTTTTAGCGGACGATCGGGCCGACTCGACCGACTCAGTATTTTCTTTTTGAGCGGACGATCGGGCCGCTGGACTGGAGTTGGGCGGTTGGGCCGGTTGCAGCTAATGACATGGGCCAACAGATTTGATTTGGGGTTATGTATGGACTTGTGGATAAACCATCACCAATCCAAACTTAATAGTAAGATAGATAGATAAATAAATATATATATATATATATATATATATATATATATATATATATATATAGGGAAAATACTTCCTACTACTGGGTGTAGTTACATCCACGTTTCATATACTACTATACGGAAGTATATGTAATATTTTATCGGTTTGAATTTGTTCATATATTATATTTAAGATATTTCAATGCAAGTTACGTGAAAAAATTGTAAATAGGCATATAGTTTGCACTATATTTTTGAAATACCTACATATATGTATATAAAAAAGGAGTATGTAAAAAAATTATACATACTAACTAAAAAGTAGTATATATACTATCAAAATAGTTATATATACTTCATACTACCCGTACATTCTCTCCTGTATGATTATGTGAAACACGCCTGGGTGTAAACTACACCCGGGAGTAGTATGAATATATATATATATATATATATATATATATATATATATATATATATAACTGCGAGCTATTCTACAACCGGTATAGAATAAGGGACTACAACCAGTTATGTACTTCCCGCGAAGAAAACAATGAACTGCTCGCTGTACTACGCAATATTTACTGTAATTTTGACGTAGTTTTTGAGCAGTTTATCGAAATTTAGCAGATGATATACCGTTGAAAAGCTAATGAAATTCCACAACTTTGAAAAGAAAATGAAATTCCACAACTTTTTCGTATTAAATTTTTTGCAAATTCGTTACAGTTTTAAATTAAATTTGAAAAAACTCAAATCTACGAAAAATCACAGCGAATGTATTTTTCCCATATTTTCTCAAACGTTTGTCGGAATGGTGCAAATGATATACCGTTGGAAAGCTGTTTATGTTCCATAACTTTTTCGTATTTACACTTTTTTCAAATTCGTTACGAATTAAAAGTAATTTAAAAAATACTCTAATATGTATCATAACATATACAACGGATGGTATTTTGACCGCAGATTCTCAACCGTTTATCGGAACGATGCAAATAATATGGCATTGGAAAGATACTGAGTACACATAACTTTTTCATGTTGGTCGATTTAGCAAATTCTTTACGGTTTTAAAAGTAATTTTAAAATCACAATACCGGTGTTTCAAGCGAGGTGACGAGATCAAATTGATGAGCTATACATTTTGGTTCGTCATGAAATGCAGTAGTTAATGAAATTAGACACATATTACACCATAGGAAGCTTTTGGTACCGGCGATTGAGGCGTATGGTGCTCAAATCGACGAGTTTACTTTGATAGATTAGACAGGACTTTCGCCCAGAGCCTTGCACCTCTCCACATATCCGAGCCCCTGGGAGGTAGCTCAGCCACTTCCAACAGCGAGACGAAGCCGCAACTTTGTCCACTCCGACAACGGCGAGCCGTATGTAGCAGAATCAGGGAGCACCGCCACATCACCATGGAGGATTGCCCGACTCGATGACCCGCACCACCACCACCGCTGGTGAAACCCGGGGTGCCGACTGCTGCAACACGCCGCTCATGAGAGAGCGGCGCCCAAGCTGGCTCACGCGGGCCCAGATCGGGCCCACCATCACCACTGCACCAGCTGCGCCTCCACCAGCGCCCTGCCCGCCGCTAGGCTTAGGCGAACACGAGCGCACGACTCCAACGCCGGCCAACCACCCTCCATGCCGCAAGGACAGCGGAGCAGGAGCAAGGCTAGATCCGGGCCCGAGCAAGCGAGGAACGCCACAACAGCCGCCCCACCACCATCTCTCCAACCACCGCCATCCTCCACCGCCGACCACCACCGTAACCGAGCTCGACGACAAGCGCTGAAGGCCACGCCACACCGACGGACACCGCATCGAGTCTCGCTCGAGATGGCGCCGCTCAGGGAACAAGGTCCCGCACCGCCGGATCCGCGCCCCGGCAGTGGGCACCGGCGGCGGTAGGGGAAGGGGGGGGGGGGGGGGGGGAGGGGGGTGTCGCTTGCAGCAGGAGTTCGCCGCCCAAGTCACCCCGGGGGGGGCGCGGGGGTTCCGCCTTTAGTAGATAAATTATGGCATCAGCATATTTTCTCTAGCAAAAGAGATCAAAGGGCCACGTGATATGATCAATCACAGTAAGAACTCAATGCATTCACACAAATCAAAGGTGGGTTTAGAAGCTACGTACCTTGTAAAATAGCAAGTACATAAAATAAAGTAGCATTAAATTAGTACATCGCTTTTAAATGGTCTCATGATAACAACAGGCGCAAATTGTTTTTTATGGAATAAACATTAGCTACACTTGATCTAGGATCCGAAAGTTATTCCTTCACTTGGCACATCTTTTTAAGCCACCCAAGTCTTCCTCGAGGGGTCTTCAGGGTAAGAAACATTTCACGATATTCTGGTCTAACAAATAATTGCGTCGCAATGAAATGTTCATCGCTGCCCTCCTCGACTCCAGCATCCACAACTAACTCCATGACCTCCGAAATATTGCTTCCTACTCGATCGACGACCCTCATAGATGTTGCAGAGTTTCTTAGGTTCACGTTCTCTTCCGAGTTGACAATATGATTGAGTTCTGCGTGCGTGCAACTTGTCTCGGGCTTCGTCGAGTTATGTTCTTCGTTGGAAGACTTTTGTAAAATTGCCTCTTTAGATTGCACATTAACTTGCTTATCAATGATGCCCATATCATTTCCATCGTCAGCACCATGCTCGCTTTCCGTGGTTGTACTGACCGCCAAATTAGCTTCATCGGGTGTTGTTGAATCCAGCAGATCCTCGAACATTATATTTAGAAGATCAACATTCTCGAGTGGTTCAGTACGGAACTTGCTGCAATCCGGCATTGCCTAATGTTTTTTGGAAAAGATAACATGGTTGAGTAAAAACAGATAAACATGAACATGTAAAAGAAAAGAAAATTATACCTCCATCTTCTTCGCCCACCATTCTGGGCTTGCAGATATTAATGTATTCATTTTAGGACCCCGCCCTTGATCATCTTCACTCTCCATCAATGCCTTCCATGTCTGGTAGTCTTTCTTCAACGACTCCCACTTGCTTTTAAATTGCTCGTGATTGTAACATTTTTTGGTTTTTTCATTGAACTTGGCGGATAAGTTGTTATACCCAATAGCATTCAAATGGTCGGTTGGTCGATTTCCAGCTAAAACCTCATCGGTACAAATATCACAAAAAACTTTAGTGGCAAAAGTATCCCAAATTGCTTTTTCTTGCTTGTTTTTGTCCATCTACAATTACACAATTTTATTGAAGGACGAATTAAACGTCGAGACTCGTATATATCACTTGCAAACTAACGGCATACAAGTGGAATATGTAACACCAATATAAGAATGAAGATGGTTAATCCAGAGAGCAATGAAGGAGATAACTCAGAGCAAATCTGAACCGTCCACCTGTACTATGAGTTTTATTTGGCGTTTCTATGTATTTGTGTCAAGATATGAAGAATTGGAGGATTAGTGTCTATAATAAGAAACTTATGAGAACGGTTTCACTTACACACTATTTGTAAGAATTGTCGTCTTTGTTCCAAATTATGTACATCGAATTTAAATTTGGAAATTTGATTCATGTTAGATTGAATGAATACCTACCTACCCGAAAATAATTCAGTCTTTACCATAGCCATATAATATGGACTTTTCCCTTATTTTTTTGTCAATATCACATATGCGACTCTTATGTCAAGTGCAGTTTCGTTTACACTGTGTACAATATTATTATAGCATAGTTGCAGCATAATTTTTAATATAAGATTTGCATGCATGTGTACCTGAACCGTGTGATGTACAATCTTCTCTATGACGATTTTTTGCTTTAGTAGATCGCCAATAAGGCGAATATTTCCGAGCGTTCGAAGCTTCATGAGCACTATTTCTCTATCCCGTGCCTCCATCTCTTGGTCTAGACCAGTCAATCTGTCAATCTGGGCACATAGATTGCCAGCACCTTCAAATACTTCATGACAATTATTGAGCAGAACACTTGAGAACGCAATCTCTTCACCATCAGATTCTTCAGGAGGGCATGATGGGAGCTTCTTATTGAGATAAGAACAAAGTTGAGCATACATCGGACAGAAGGTGGGCTCAGAAACAGCCTTCTCAAACATAACAGTAATAACATCCTGAATAAATAAATAACCATAGCAGAGGTGAGTCACAAATGCCAAATTAAATTAAATTCAATAAACAACTAGGAATAAACCAAACCTCCAAAACATCATCTCGAGTGATTCCTGCCTCTATTAACTGGTCCTTTACAAGATCGAACTTCTCCGGCGTCAATTTATCTAGTATACTATGCAACATAAAACAAATAAAGATGTTCATTTTCTGAAACTGAAATTATAAAAACATAAAAAGTTTCAGGAAATTAACATAATGCAAAAAAAAAAAAAACAAATATACCCTTTCACCGCCATAATTACTCCATCTTTGTCAGCGATATTGCCTCTTTGGAACGACGAAACCTTAACAAGAGCAAGGGTGGGAAGATGTTTAGAATAAATTGGAATGTCACAACAATCAGTCAGGTACCACAGATTGCAGTCATCATCCAAAGACGAAAGTTGAACATATTGTGGAATTCTATTCTATAAATTACTACGAGGCAAGCATTCATGTATTGAAATAATATACAAGCATACGTGTCTAACTTATAGTGTAAATTTGAATCAATCATCAAAACATTGACCAATTAAAAAAATTGCATAATGTTTCTATGGTCTGAATTAGATAAAGGCCACACAAACATCACATCACTATCTACAGAGTATTTGCTTTTATTTATGCAAGAATAGCCTAAAGATCAACTATTGTTCTCACATTTGAGTCATTGCGAGCCAGTTCTACATCAATATCCCGCTTAAGTTCCAAAATGTCCTTAGATATACCAACAATCTGCATTCAGGATGACAATTCAGCATTCATGTATTGAAATAACATACAAGCCTTATAATTTAGACATGAAAATATGAGAAGTGCCACATTCAGGATGACAATTAACTAAAATACAAGCTCATGGAAGGAAAAAACATATGTTTGAATGGCAAATTTTGTTTTGGCATTGCTAATTCTCAGTGACTTGATTTTATTTGAATCTTAGTCATCTGAAATTGCACAGTACGAAGCCTGAAATTAGATTCCAAAGAAAGATGCAATTTAAGCAAACGTTCCTGCAGTTTCTAGTATTTTGAATTTACAATAGGGATTTCAACTAAGATTTCATTTAGCCTTTTCAGCTTTCTATCAGTATAAATCAATTCCTCACATTCGATCTTAAATAGATTAATTCTACATATGGAATGGGATGGGAATGGTGATGGGTGAATATTGATCCAAAGGATAAAATATATGACTGAGATTTCAGAAAAATCGACACAAAATAGAAATAAGTAGACCAGATTGTTTACCTCATATGCACTTCGTTCTGTACAAGTAGAGTCTCCTTGAGTTGGAATAATTTTTGATGTTCTACTAGTTGGTGATGTAACCAAGGGAAGAGATTGCTCATTCTGTGCTTGTTGCATAGGCTGCGATGAAAAGTTCACTTGAGATGATTCTTGAACATCACGCGGCGATGCATTTGAATTCGCATGTTCTGATGTTGGATCTGGATGGTGAAACTTGCAGTTCGTGCCAAATTTGCATGTTCCTCGTTGCATATAATGCGAACACAATCCTGCACCCTGTAAGATAAGAAAGCACCATGTTCTCACTAAAAAGAGTAATTTATAAAATAGCAATAATATGTCTACAATGCATGGAAAAGATAAAATAAACCATGAAATGATTACCCTAACAAAACAAACTTAGGTGGACAAGAAATTAAACAACGTGAAATAGAATTCCAGAAAGACTCACCGGACGAAGTGGAAGCCCAAGAAAGTTCATCTTCACTTGCTCACTTCTTTTTTTCCTTCATGGCGGTTGTAGTTGCATGCTTTCCTAGAAAAATACTGAAAATACTTCTATAAAAAATAAGATTTTTCCAAACACTACCATATCATTTTGTAAGGGTAAGGAACAGGCATACATTGTCTTAAAACACATAATGCTTCAAAATCGAGTATGAAAAATAATTAAGCTTGCATGGTATCCCATCACTCTTGTTGATCACTTAAAAATATAGTTGAATCAACTTAATTTGTATTAAAATATTCATCTTCAACAAACATTTTGCAATTTTTTAAACGAAGAATGGTATGTATAAAATATTAAGGATTTCTGCCACAAAAATTAAGATAAAATCAGAAACTACAAACTTCGAACACCAAGTAAAAAGAACATTTAGAGAAAACCATGTTTCTTTGAAAACTAAAGACATACGGCTCTAGAAGAAAGATGAAAGTTTTGAACTAGCTCATTGACAATAGGAATATTGTCAATGATTCTTCGGCCCTTAACGCTAATTGGCTTCCGAACATATATAGTACTAATAGTAGTGAATAATGCATATACATATACATTAGAATGCATGAGCATGATGTCGACACTTTTATTTGCATTCCAACCATTTCAAAACATAGCACATATGGTTTATTCAACTATCATTATAAAAACAAATTGTGCAAGAAAATTTAACCAGTAATTATTCACAATAATTTATGTTTCTCGTATTACCAAGACATCATTACTAGGAGTGCCATTTCTCGCTGTCTTGTAAGCTCTTCACTACAAATGCTTTATCAAAATTCACTTTGTAAACGAAAATGAAGGTAGTATAATTTGTATCTACGTGATTTTAAAATATTAGATGCTACAATGTTAAGATATGGGCTTAGTTGCATCATTTCTCATTTGGTGTTGACTGTGCCAAGCTTGGAACCAAGTAGGATCAATACATAAATTAAAAACAAACGGCAGAACTTCTAACAAGATTATCAAAAGGCTATTTTCTTGGAAAATAAGGTATCATTTTCTAGTATAATTTATAGCTTAATATTTACAATCTAATTGAGATGCATAATTTTCCTACATAACTCATTTCGAATATGAGTTTTAACAAAGCTGGGGGAAACTGGACCGTGAGTAAATTACTGAATTTAGACATGCTCGTAGGAAGCTAACAACTATGTTCCGTAGTTAACATTCACATAAGCATAGATGAGGGCATAGAAATAATTTGTCATCGGACCAATATAGAAATTGCATAGAAAGCAAGAAATGCATTGTGCAATTAATGATTTGAGAATTAGGACATCTAACTACACATATTTGCATATTTTCTCTTTTTAGTTCTCCTGACTTTTTATGCAATCAAATGATTCATCACTAGGACAAATTATGCAATATGTTTGTCAGAGAAAACCCTTGAAATGGTATGCAAAATCATTCTTAAGTAAATATATATAGTAGAAACCTAGGTATTGGGACGCAAAATTAACCATAAGTTTAAGAAAAGCTTTTAATAAAAACCTTCCAAAAAACCACGGACATAGAGGCAGGCATATTGGTTGGTCTTTCCACCTAGCTCAGCTTTATACAGGTTTTCTTTGACGAGTCAGCTTTATGGAAGTAAAATTAACAAATTATAAAGCTGAGCTAGGTGGATGATCATTGATCAACAATTGTAAACGAGTAAATTAGTGAATTTGAGATATAGTTATGAATGAATATTCAGCACGCACCTTCTTATTGTGCTCGGATGGGTTGGATGCTTGGCTTTGGCCGCCGCCGCCGGTGGCGGGGAGATCGGGGTGATTGAACCAGCACTTCATGCCGTACCCGCATGTCCCGAACTTGACGTAGTAGGAGCAGTCGGCCACGCCGGACCGCCGCGGGTACTCCGGCGGCTTCGTCGTCTCGCCGGTCCCCGCACTGGCGGCGAGATTCTTGGAGCAGGGGGCGTCGGAGGAAGAGGGCGCGGTCGGGGAGTTGGCTCTGGCGGAGCCGCCCACCGGGTCTGTCAGGCTGGGCGGTGCAGCGCCATCGGAGGCGTGGGCCTTGGCTCCGGCGGAGCCGCCCACCGGGTCCGTCAGGCTGGGCGGTGCGGCGCCATCGGATGCGCGGGGCTTGGCTCCAGCGGAGGCGCCCACCGGTCCGTCAGGCTGGGCGGTGCGGCGCCATCGGAGGCGCAGGGCTTGGCTCCGGCGGAGCTGAATACCGGATGCATCATGCAGGGCGGTGCGGCGCCGGCATGACCGTCGAAGGCGGCTCTGGGCTTGGCTTCGGAATTGCCCATGGGAGCTGAGCTGAGCTGAGCTGACTGGTGGAGACGAGGCGCGGGGCCAGAAAAGTTAGAAAGAAAAGAAAAGAAAAGCGTACGAACCGAGGAGGACTTTTGACTCATCAATCAATCACTCCCTTAACGCATAGGGGCTTCTTTGTTTTCCTACTACTTTGCTGCATTATTGTTATGAGCATGTTTGATAGCCTGCAGCCAAACAAAACTGCCAACTACGAAATTGATTGATTGTTTGGTTATATTCGGCTAGTCGTTTTGGTTGGCACGTTCATTGATTTACCATTGATCGGGCCAATCACACTTGAAACGACCGAATCGGCAGTTTTCGTGGAGCCAGCTTCATGGCTAAAAAAGGGACGTCATGGTGCGCGTGGGAGCTACGTGGAGATGGCGAAATTCCGGGTCCGTTTCACGGCACACATAGCTCTCACCTCCTCCATATTTCATCAACTCCCCATATTTTCAATCTATATCGGCGGCTCCTCTCTTTCCTTCTTCGTGATCGGATCCGTGGGTCGTCTTCACCGACGGCACAAGTTATTCGCGTCCGGCACCGGATCGTCGCCTACGTCCCCTACAGCAGCTCTACGCTCTCCTCCCTCTCCCACGGATCTGCGGCGTCTTCTCCACCGACGGCAGGAGCTCCTCTTCTTCCTCTCCGATAGCAGTTGCTCTCCTTTGTCTCCAGGAGCCGAGGCCGAGCAGTAGAGTCGATTTATGCAGTATTCATGTCACATCCATTTTATTAGGACGACGCACTGACTTTGAGCAAGCAGACATCATCATTTATAGCCGTGATTCAAGCACGTGTCCTAATGATTCACAAGATCGTAGTTAGGCGCACTGCATATCCCATAGTCACATATGGTACTATGTTCGCTTGAGATCCGGAGAGGATTGCTAATCTAAACTACATCCACATCTCGAGCAAAGTAGAGGTTGTCCAAATGATTTGGATGGGTATCTAGGGTATCCCATAGTTCAGATTAGCAATCCTCAGGGCCGGATGCTTCAGGCAGGGCGGTGCGGCGCCGGCATGACTGTCTGAGGGCTCGGCTTCGTAGTTGCCCATCGGAGCTGATGGAGGAGTAAATGGCACTAACGGTCACACAACTCGTCTGCTATGTGCACTTAAGTCACACAACTGGAGAACGTGATTTTTTGGTCATACAACTGGCCTTTTGGTGCACGCAGGTCACAAACCCCACATGTCAGTCCGTTTTCCGTTGCAGGAGTGTTGACGTGGACACGTAATTTTGCAGAAACCCCCCTATATTTTGGACATTTCGCAAAACGTCCGACGGCCGATCGTACGTTGCCCGCAATCCATTGGACGATGGAGGCATGCATGTCCACGGCCTCTCATCCTCTGACTCGGCCACGTAAGCGGCGATAGCTGCCACCATCTCCTCCTTGACGAGGACTAGAAAACTGCTAACCTCACCAACATACGAGAAATCCAAAGTCAAAACTTTCAAAATTTTATTCAACTTCATAAAAAGCCCTAGCATTTAATAACATTAATGTAGTATATGATGAAACTACATTCCAAGATATTGATTCGGTGTTGTAAATATTGACAAAAAAAATTCAATGAAGTTGATCAAACTTAAGAAAAATGTTACTTGGAACAAAACATAAGCACAATTATTTCTAGATGGAGGGAGCACATCACATCATGAAGATGCCGAACAAATAATATAAAAAACAGTGAAAGCAAGTCAAGCAGTGCCAGATCATGAGAAAATAGGGGCGCATCCTTCTTTTGAAAAGTGACCAAACGGGACTTTTAAGCATAGTATCACATGCCTTATTTTTGTAGTTAGGATCTCCTTTCTCACTCAAAAGTAGGGTAAAATACCATCCAAAGTAGATGGGAAGTCATTGGAAGCAACCAGAGGATAAGTGCTTATCCTTTGATTGAACCTAAGAAGAGTATGCTTTTTAACGGTCGACTCATCACATCCTGGGGTTGAAGAAGGTCCCAAGGGTTCGGTTGTTCGCCGATGAAAGTGGTACGTGAGTTGGGTTTAGAACGTCGTGAGACAGTTCGGTTCGTATCTACCGTTGGTGTTATCATAGATTAAACAAGTATTCAGTCCCCTGGGGATATAGCCCACTTCTCTTCAACAGCAGCTTTCTTCCGCTCTTTTTATTGGCAGAAAACGGAAAATACGACCCGTCAGGTTCGAACTGACTTAGGTTGGGCTAGGGACCCGCCCGGGAATTAGCAGTCGTTAGGCCTATTCAAGCCAGAACCCTAAAACTGTAAGCAGCCCATAGGAAGCAACAATAGAAACACGTGACATATTTGCAGAAATAGATATTTTAGGCGCAATAGAATGTACGAACTGACTTAAAGCACGAACATGAAGGAAAGGCTGAATTCGAAACATATTGAATCGGATTCTCTCTTCTCAGAGAGCTTGAGAGTGAAATGAGTGGGCCGGCCAAAGAAGACCACTATGGAAGTGAAAGGGGAGGGCAAGAGCGGTTCGAAGGTCGCATCTGCAGATGCTAGGCAAGTGGGTATGGAATTTATTCCATCGGCATCGGATCAAGGAATATTAATTACTGGGTTGGGTAACCCCAACATGGATACCCGCAGCTAAGGAAAGCCCCTTCTTCATAAGATCAAGAAAGTACGAGCGTCTTTCGAAGATTGAAAAATCTCCCATACTTGGAGAGAAGCAAACCAACCGGCCGATTTGCAATTGACTAGAACTTGCTGAATAAACTCCTTGGAATCGGAGGCCTGATGAGGGTCAATCCTATGGTAACCCCAACCTAGGAATGCCTGTTTCACTTCCTTGACAGAGCCAACTGAGATGCTCTGTCTCGATGTTCATATTCTAAATTGTTCTATTGCCCCAGCAGTTTTAGTCTAAATTGGAGTTTTTGGCGTCAAAAGGTGTTGCCTCTATCCCTCTTTGTGTGAGGTTGAAGCCACTAACCTCTCTCTGTATTTCAAAAATAGACTCAACTACCGGATATTCAAACCGGGTGGTGGGTCTAGATGCACCCATTAGCTAATTTATTTTTGGTTTTTTTTCAGAATGTCAAAAAAATTCAGAAAAAATCCGGATGTACGTTACAGCGTGATGTGTTAGCACAAAAATTGGCATGGTGAAAAAACTTTTTAGCAACCTGTACAAAAAAGACAAAATTCCGACACGTATATGTACATTTCGGTATGTCCGAATTTGTCTTTTTTGCACGGGTTGCAAAAAAAGTTTTTTCACCATGCCAATTTTTGTGCTGACTTGAAATGTGTTGGACTACATGCAAAAAAATTATTTTGAATTTTTTGACATTTGGAAAAAAAAATTAATGCACCCACTACCCAAATCGCCGCGTCCCTCAACTACTTGCTTCTCAAACTGTTGTTGTTGTAATTGTTTTTGAGCTTGCTCCGACCATGTCAACTATGATGCTCTCACAGCTGCCAGTCCTTTCACCAGTGAATGTTGTCATGGGCTACCTACTTCCCGAACCTCCGTGTCTTCGGGGTTTACACGTCCTAGTCCGAACCATTGGATCGATCAGAAGAAGAAAGGCAAAGGAAAGCCGTGGACTTTCTCACGTGAAGAACTCCTTCTTATGAGCTCATGGACTTGATCAATGCTAGTTCAAGTTCACGTTCAAAAGCATCAGCTTCATTTGCTCCTCTGAGCAATTTTGTTGTTTGCTAAATTAATTTACTCTCATAGTAAAATCAGTTAATGCATGATTACCACATGCAGCAAAATAGCTGGCGTCATGAATCGAGAACTAGATGGTACCATGGTCTATGGACAACAAATATAGCCTTCGAAAGTCGTAAGAGTGGTTTCTGACATCACCATTCCTGCTGAAGGGGCCCAGGGAATCCCAAGTAACCATACAGCTTAAAGTTTCATGAACAAGAGAACTGATTTCTCCTGAAGCAATATTAGTGTGGTGTCCGTGCAAACAACTCGACATCGACAGATTTTTTCATCAGAGGGAGTATATTATTTCTTCGGTTCGCTGCAGCCTACTAGCTTTCTTCATCGACAATAATGGTTGCTCCTGTGCCTATCCCAATTTCCACGAGCGAAGCCGTCTCTTCTTCGAGTAGTTGGGGCAGTGGGCATCCCTGCTGAACACACAGGCAACACGGCTGAAGTTGTAGCTTTGTGCATATTCAGTATTCATAAGCAAATTCGCTTTGGAGGCACCAAAGCAGTGTTTTTTCTTAACTGGACTTCCGTGATATATGACATTACCTCTTCCTCAAGAACAATCTCACTTTGATGTCCTTCAGTTTAAAGAAGCTCTCGCACAAAGATTTCAGCTTTCCAACCTACACATAAAGTTTGGCAGTTAAAGCATCAAATGGGGCAGCAAAGCGCTGCAGCATCTCATAGCCAGCTTAATAAGACAAGAGCGGCAAACATAGATTGGCAGCCTGACGTATATTGCCAAAGGCAGATCGGACGAACGATCTGTCATGGCTGTATGTACTCCAAATAAGTGCCAAAGGGAGCCCGAAATAAGGATAGCTAAGTGGTGCCAAGAAGTACTTACAGTAGTTGCAGGAGGCAGTTTCTTCGTCAACGGTTGCTTCTCACCCATAGATGGCCCTACACATTTCAGGGTGATACCTGCATGCAGAGTAGAGCATTTTCAGTTCTTTCATGCTAACCAATTAGCCATGTTATTGTCCAGTCATCAGTTTTGTTATAGTTCAAAATCATTACTTATAAGCCCAGAAGCCATCTTTTGCGGGCCTAACGTCCTTGAAGTTGGCTTCTCATCTTCGATGCCATGTAAAGCCTTCAGTTCAGCAAACCTGCATTGACAGTTATATACTGCCTTAAGTATGTTGAGCTATTAATCCCTAAAAAGGTAAAGATCAATTAGCTACTGGCGGTGGTGATCCAACGATCGGGTACATATCAGAAGTAAATCTAAATTGACAATGAAACCAAGAAACAAAAGGTCATGTCAACAACGAAGCTAACATTCTAGTCCTAATTGGATAACAAGTAAGACCATAAATTTATTCTTGCCACATAATCTGGTAAGCCACAGTAGACTAAATAAGTTGCATTTTGTCGAGGTCGATGCATTAGGTTGATGTAGAAACACCATTCTTCTGAAGGAAATATGGCAACACAATTTAAGTAACTGAATTGCTCTTTGCAGAAACAAGAAAATGTATCAAATGTCAATGGACTATTTCCTCCAAGAGTTTGTAGTGCCAGTATGTGATTCAAAAAGAAGAGGGGAACCTTTACCAAATTACCTAGGGTGTAGCTGTTGATCACTTCTGGGTCATCCGATTCCTTTTTCCCCATAACCAGGCGAACATATCTATAATTTTGTATCAGAGGTATCAGAATCGTGAGGCCACTATCAATGAAAGCAGACAAACAATATTTATTTCAAAATACATGAGCATGAGTAACAAATAACAGGAACATTTTTACATTTAGCACAGAAAAAGCATCTATAATCATAAATTTAATTAGAATCTCATGCCAATAACCCAGGCAACTCAACTGGTAATGACAATCAAGCCATACATGGTTTATATGTCACACAGCAGGTAATAGTTTACAGGGCCAAAGGGATTAACTGACCGTATTTCAGCTTCCCTCCTTTCACGCTGACTTACCTAAAGATGGTAAAAAAATAC
The DNA here is from genome assembly GCA_947311845.1 of Poa pratensis. Lineage (NCBI taxonomy): Eukaryota > Viridiplantae > Streptophyta > Magnoliopsida > Poales > Poaceae > Poa > Poa pratensis. The sequence continues at coordinate 35,006,798 of CAMZMU010000104.1, forward strand.
TGAGATGTAATGTATTTTCCGCCGAAGATAAACCAAATGAGCAGCAAATACCTCACTGCCATTTAGTATTTTAGCTTTTCCTAGCCGAGCAACAAGCACAAAACGAGGAACACCACCCTTGGCAGGATCAGCTATAGGATTGTCAGATATCCTGACGTCCTTTCAGAATAGTAAATTTCAGCCATGACGACCTATAATCAATTATGCAGCAATATGAAAACTGAAAAGAGCGGATAAATCTTTTGGAAACCAGCTCACCATTAAACTAGGAAAGAGGTTGAGTGAATCCACAGAAGGAAAGTCCTCTATTTCATTAGATCCTGAGGCATTCGAATGTCACCATTAGCACACGTCCATATCTACTTGAAGGTTTATCATATAATCTTTGTTGTCAGGATATGGGGGAGACAGCAAAAGTCTGGCTACAAATATACCTAACAGAAGGACTTGCAGCTTTTCAAAAGGCGGAACATCTTCAGCAACAAGATGATGAAGGCGATTAGACGGATATGTTACATGCTTTATCCTGTTCTTGTTCAGATGGAGCTGTTCCAAGCTGCGTTTAAGTATTGAAATGAAATGCGGAAGTACCACTCACTTAAGCACAAAAACTTCAATTTTTATATTTATACCTTCTTAAATAAGCAAGTTTCACAATTTCATCCCATGAATCAATGTGGTTGTCTTCTAAATTTAAGAGCCGCAGTGTATTGAAACCTTGCACAAATTCTCCAACTGGAATCTGGAGATGATGGCAAAATATGGTTAGGTAGTAAATATTTTTTACTAATGTAAACTAGCTGAAGTAATAAGCTATGAGTGCAAACACTCGGAACAGTTATCCATCCAAAATGGATCATTTTTGCAATGAACTGGTAGAAAGATTCGAAAAACTCGTTTCTTTGGCTACAGATGAGAAGAAGTACAAGCGCAATAGACATAGACATAGAACATGACAGCAGAGATACGGAAGAGATAATACCGTGATTGTGTTTAGCTTGTTCCATATTAGATGGACTTCATTGATAGATGCAAATGGACTTTAATCTTTTCAACCTGTTCCACATAAGTCAACATCAACTTGTAGTGTGATTTGATACCGACTGATAATACTTCAAGTGGCAAGCGAGCATATACCAGTGCCCATGTTACACCACAGTTGTTGAGAACCAGAACACGGATATTCTTCAGCAGTGGACTTTCTACAATATGATTTTCCATGATATTGTTTGTCAAATCAAGAACTTCCAGAGATGGCAGAGCTTGACAAAGAGAGAAGATATCCTGAGAAAAGTTAAACTGTTTAGGCACATACCAGAGGAAACATGGCATTAACATTGGCCCCAAAAACCGATAGGTAAAAGAAAATGACTGGTTGAGATATCAAACAAGTCACGTTACTAAACATGTATTGTTTGTTGGAACAGGGTTGCTAGTTGTGTGTGTAGTTACTATTATACCCATATTGTATAGGGACTTCTTTGCTTATTTCCCTCATGTACATGTTCTGGCCTGTTGCCCCCGATACAATACAGAAGCTCATTTCATAACATTGCTAACTCAGTAAAGGTTCTAAAGGTGCTTTGAACTGATATAACAACATATTGGGTGATGATGACATGGGTTAACAATGAAAATGGACACCATTAACACAAGGACATTGCCAGGCAGTACTTACACACAGGTGACAGCAGAGCTAAATACACATGTTTGTTATATATCCATTAATAAAATCTCCAAGCTTATGAGTAGTGGAATTTAGCAGCGTCACATGAGACCACCAAATTGCTGCGTCCCTCGTGATATAGCATGCTCGAATTTAAAAGATCAAATAGAATGAGAACAAACAGGTATGACATTTATGTGCCCGTTTCAACTTATAAAGTTGCAAATCTAGGTCCATACTAATTAATAATTGAATCAAAATACTAATCTGAAATTTATGAAAGTCTACTCGCAAAAGGAAGGGTACATACTTGCCAGTGAGAAAACAGATTTCCAGTTAAATCCAGTTGTCTGAGATCTGAAATAAGCAGAACGATTATCAGCAGTCATGAAAACTTGGGATTATTATAGACTTTGTGTGAACTAGCTCCAAGTCTCAAATAAATTTGTAAAATTATCAGTTCAGATGCTTTCATACTACCTGATGGAATTTAGAAAATGCATGCCGCTCAAACAGATAATGTATTAGTAATTTCAGTTAAGGAAGGTGCTGAAAACCAAAATAAGGGTCTTAGTTGAAACTTGAAAGTGAGAACAATCATGGGTCTATTTAGTTTTACGTTTGTCAACAGAATAAAAAAAGAGCAAGTCTATTCATCATCTTAGATGCCGAAAGACACTGAATGTGCCATACATATGGAACATCCGTGAACAAAACATGATACATTGTCCTACCTCAAAAGAAGATAACAGTATCAAAATGGAACCAGATAAGGTAAGAACTACGAGATAAGTACTTACTTGGAACCAAACCCTGCAGTTCCTCCGGTGATCCGGTCGAGCTCACTCCCATGAAGGAGACAGACGCACACAGCAGCTCATCGAAGTTCTTGAGCTTCTCCCGGACCTTGTTCGTCCCGACCAGCTCCACCGACACGCGCTTCTGGCTCGTCGAGAACACGTACATTTCATCTGAAACACAACAGAGTGTGCACGTGGGCAGAAGGAAATCCCAAGCGTGTCAAAGCTTATTTCTACATTGTGCAGCTCCTGCAGCAAGGAGGCTCTCGCATCTCATCAGATCAGAAGTTCTGTCTTGGAAGCGAAATCGACAAGCGCACGCACCTTCCTCCTCCTTTGTGAAGTCGTTGACGCGGTACCGGAGGCGGATGGCGTCGGGGAGCGCGATCCCGGCGCTAAGAGAGGCGGGGCGCGCGAACGAGGCCGAGCGTTCTCCCGCGGCGGCGAAGTAGCGGCGGCCGGCGAGCGAGCCGTCGTGGCGGCCGCCGACGCCGCCGTCCCAGTCCACGCCCACCCAGTCGCCGGCGTGGCCGTCTACGGGGCCCAGGTAGCGCACGGTCCCGGAGCGGCGCGGGTCGCCGGCCGCGTGGACGCGCTGGCCCAGCCAGAAGCCGCCGCCGGCGGCAGAGGCGGCGGCCATGTGATGTGGAAGGGAGTCGAACTGAATCGGAGACGATGGAGAATGATGGGCCGACAGAAATGGAGTGGACCCACCCACGACTCATTTAAGTATGTTTCATTTGGGTAATGAAATACTAATTCTTTGATTCTCAAAAATAATGAAGTCGTTCTGCAAATATGTAGTCAAATTTTCTAACCTTACCTTCCTCAAAAAAAATTATAAACTTTACGTTGTAGATAATATGAAATGTTTGTATTGGTAATAAGAGCAAAATGGTATTTACTGGAGTAGTAATTATGAAAAAATCCTCTAATTTGGTAAAATGGCTCTAAATCTTCGTGCCACCATTGAGACCAACACAAACTTGCAGTATGAACTCAACATTTACAGTAAGCACGTAGAGTTTTCGCCGAAAATGACATGAGTTTCTACAGGAAAAACACACACAATTAAGTTTGCAGCAAATCAAAACATCATCTGAACAACCCAAAGTAACAAAAACCAACCTTTGTTTGGGGATCACCAGACTCCCCCCCCCCCTCCCTCGGAGCTCGCTAGAACACCGTGTGCGCCTTAGTCGATGACCCCAGACATATATGTTTTCTTGGTGCCTTCATGATCTCGGCGACATTGATTCAAACCTTGAGTTATCAATGGTGATTGCAAGGGAGGGATGAGGAAAACCGTAAGAAGAAAAAGAGCGCGCCAAAATTGGATCTCATGGCTGATGGAGGAGTGAGTGCTTGGTTGGAGGAGGAGTGGCAGGAGCATGCACCCGTAGACAATAGTGTGTTGCTCCGTAGTCGAATTGCGAAAAAAAGAATGATAACATAAGACGAGAGGGGGAGAGAAAAGCGAGAGTAGGAGGACCTATATGTCTGTATCTTCATGGTTTGCAGTGTGTATGAGCTGGGTCCATGGCTAAAAGTTTTTTCGAAACATTTTTGGAGCTAAAGAAACTAATGTGTTTGTCGATACTGAAATTACCAAGTCATTTTGGTGTTTGTTTGAAATATGTGCCAAGTAATCTCCCTGATGTCTCAATTTTCTTAAACTAGAGAAGTGACTTTGCTTTTTATCTAGTGTGGTCTTGATCTACCTGCCTCATGTTCTAATTCTTGAACTCTCTCTATGTCTTCACCATTTTTTGGAGGTTGTCTTGTGGTCTTCTCAATGTTCAGTATATAGCAATCCACATGTGCTTTCTAGCTGGCGGTAAAATGTGGCAAATTGTCGTTGTTTTTACCGATTGTTAGAAGAACTCGGGGCACTAATAAATGTCTGCACCATAGTTCAGTTTTCTGTATGAATCCGTTGCATCTGGTTAGCTATGGAGATTACTATTATAGCAGGAGTCCATTAATTAGCAGACATGTTTATATTTGTTTTGCAAGCACCTGATTTCTTGCTAGGAAAATAACTGTTGCACATATGAGTAGATGAGTTATCTGAACCAAACAAGGGATTTATGGTTCAGAAAAGTTGGGGGCAGAGTTTTGTTGTACCAAATTCACACTATGTGTAAGGTTATGATTAGGAAGTTCTGATTGTTTACATGGTTGCATGAAATTTATACTTGTTTGGATATAATTTTGGGCTGAAGAGACTACAGGGCATGTTATTATAGTTAAAGTTATGAAGTCGTTTTGGTCAGTGTTTGAAATATTTGCCAATTGATTTGCATCATGTTTCTGTTTTCGTTCAACTAAAGAATAAACTTTGCTTTTTTATCGAGGTTTTCTTCCCTTTTAAAGATTATCCAGTGGTCTTCATAATACTAAGTGTGTTAGCAAATATACACTGGTTTCCTGATTCTTAGTTTTATTGTAGCTGATGATGAAATTAGGACACTGATTGTAGAAGAGCTTGGACCACTTCTTGATAAATCAAGTGATTGCATTAGTCAACTTCTCAATGAAATGTTCTATTGCAATTCATTCTTCTGCATATCATCGCATCTGGCTAGGTATTCAAATGTTCTGTTATAATTCTGTCTTTGCTGTTGCATTATTTGTGATTATCTATATCAGTATATCATTGTAAGGATCAGATCCCAGATTTTGTTCCTCCACGGGCAGCATAACATCAACTGTAACTGTGAGCAATGCTACTTTTTTTTCCTCTCGATATAACAAGCGCAAGTCACGTCGAGTACCAGTGTGGAACTGAATCGGAGACGATGGAGAATGATGGGCCGACAGAAATGGAGTGGACCCACCCACGACTCATTTAAGTATGTTTCATTTGGGTAATGAAATACTAATTCTTTGATTCTCAAAAATAATGAAGTCGTTCTGCAAATATGTAGTCAAATTTTCTAACCTTACCTTCCTAAAAAAATTATAAACTTTACCTTGCAGATAATATGAAATGTTTGTATTGGTAATAAGAGCAAAATGGTATTTACTGTAGTAGTAATTATGAAAAAATCCTCTAATTTGGTAAAATGGCTCTAAATCTTCGTGCCACCATTGAGACCAACACAAACTTGCAGTATGAACTCAACATGTACAGCAAGCACGTAGAGTTTTCGCCGAAAATGGCATGAGTTTCTACAGGAAAAACACACACAATCAAGTTTGCAGCAAATCAAAACATCATATGAACAACCCAAAGTAACAAAAACCAACCTTTGTTTGGGGATCACCAGACTCCCCCCCCCCCCCCCCCCCCCCCCCCTCTCACTCGGGGCTCGCTAGAACACCGTGTGCGCCTTAGTCGATGACCCCAGACATATATGTTTTCTTGGTGCCTTCATGATCTCGGCGACATTGATTCAAACCTTGAGTTATCAATGGTGATTGCAAGGGAGGGATGAGGAAAACCGTAAGACGAAAAAGAGCGCGCCAAAACTGGATCTCATGGCTGATGGAGGAGTGAGTGCTTGGTTGGAGGAGGAGTGGCAGGAGCATGCACCCGTAGACAATAGTGTGTTGCTCCGTAGTCGAATTGCGAAAAAAATAATGATAACATAAGACGAGAGGGGGAGAGAAAAGCGAGAGTAGGAGGGACACGTCGTTGGCCTATGATAGGGTCAACAAAGGTGACAAGGAAAGGTTACCACTCATATGATAGCAAGTTCTGTTCTCGGCTAAACTGTCACATCTTTTTTATCAGAAATGTGGAACGGTGTAACTATTATTTGATGGCTAATAAAGCGAGCCACGATACTCTTCCTACATAAACATTTGTCCTAACCCAAACATGCCATCAGTTTAGACGTATGTGTCTAGTGAAAACACCAAGGACGTGTTTGATTTAAATTAAAAATTGAGGATTTAAATGTTTACGATTTTTTCTAAACAAAACTTTAACCACAAAATTCAGGTTGTTTTACACTTTAAACGTCGGCCAGTCAACGCGACCAAAGCTAGGAGATCAATATCGCTTAAGAAATCACGGTACAACATTAAATAAAAGCATAGTATCAACTTCGTACTATCAGAAAATAAAAGCTAAACAACTTTTTCCTAAAGTTGGATTAAAACCTAGTAAAACATTTGGCAAAAAAAAGAAAAGAAAAGGCATTGTACACTTGTGCACACAGCACAAGCCAGCAGGCCTCTTTGATTAGCCGCTAAGCCATCCCAACCTCCCTTGTCACGCGTCATCGGCCAGCCATGGCTTCTTCATATAACCGACGGAGCAAGAAACGGAGGAGACTTCCGCCGATCCATCGATTCCCTTTCCTCGCCACCTTTTCTTCCTTTACTAAAACGGATTTCTCCAAATCCATCGAGACCCAGCGGAAGAAGCCATGAGCAGCGCCGAGTAGTAAGTCCCCCGCCACCGCCGATCTTTCTTTCTCTCCCCCATTGAATTTTCGTTTTTTTTATGGTGACTGACGAGATCTCTTTGTCTGCTCGCAGCGACTACCTCTTCAAGCTGCTCCTCATCGGCGACTCCTCCGTCGGCAAGTCCTGCCTCCTCCTCCGATTCGCCGTCAGAACACCCTTCCCCTCTGCAGATTCTCTTCTGATTGTTGACTGAAAAAAAAATCTCGTATCTTTCTTTTCCGTGAAAGAATCTCAGCAAGTCTGATTGATCCATTTGCAGGACGACGCGTACGTGGACACCTACATCAGTACCATCGGCGTTGATTTTGTAAGTACAGGATTGTACAGCTGACCTGACCCCCTTCCCTTTGTTGTTACTCATTTAAGTGGCTGCTGCTGCTGCAAAGTACATGCTTCTGGCTGAATGTTGTGTGTTACGAATGTTCTGCAGAAAATACGGACCGTCGAGCTGGATGGGAAATCGGTGAAGCTGCAGATTGTGAGTCCACCATAAGAATGAGAATACTACTAATTCGAATTCAATTGTTTGGTAGCTTTTGTTACACATTGGAATGATTAGAATAGTGGGTGGGAAACTGGGAATTGCTGGGACTATCCTAGATCTTGATGTTCAGCTACATGGATAGTATGATACAAAACGGTAGATAGTGGCTCTGCAAGTTAGGGGCGGTTCGTGGTCTGTGCTCATGGTGCGGACAAAATTTAAGGCACTGGTTGGTATTCGTTTTATTACTCAACCTTGGGCCTGCTCCCTGTGTTAAGTTTTTATCCAATGGCTGAACCAGGGAAGTGGAGTTGTTTTTGGTCTGAAATTGTAGCAATGCAGTAACGCCTCGAAATATACCAGTTGCGCAGCATGCCATGCAAGCCATTTGTCACCGGTTATATAAGGTGTCAAATGATAACTTGGACCAAATGAAGTCCTAAAACCCATTAACCTAGTTTTGGGAACTAGCCATCCAGCTTTGTTGAGAGGAGTTAGTATAGTTTATGTTATAAAAGACGTCTTCATGTTCGACCTGTGCGCATTTATTTAAATCACCTAACTTAGATTGGGCCGGTCTACTCCCAGTTTATCACTTCAACTGCACCTGCTTTCCAAGAACCACAGATTATGTATTATTGGAGTCTATGTGTGCTTATGAATTATGATAAATTGTTAGTTGAGATTTGATGTGTTAGGTCTGCATCGTTTTATAACCATTCAATCCTCCGTAATGATGTTGTCTTCCTTGTTCAGTGGGACACAGCAGGCCAGGAGAGGTTCAGGACAATTACAAGCAGTTACTATCGAGGAGCCCATGGAATTATTGTAAGTCCCCATGAACACCTACAATACTGTTTGTGCCGGTTTTGTACACTTGCGGTTATTTCTGTTGGCGCCGTGTTACCCCCCAATGTGATACAGTACTTCAGGATCAGTTGAATTATTTTGCAGTTTCAATGTAGTCATTATTGAACTGAACCTGTTCATTTTCCCTTTCACATTGTCTTCTATGCTTTTATCATCTGGGAATTAGGATCTAGATTCCTGTAGAATTTTCACGGGTTTTAATATTCCTTGTAACACATTTCAGATTGTATATGACGTGACAGATAGGGAAAGCTTCAACAATGTTAAGCAGTGGTTGAGTGAGATTGACAGGTATGCCAGTGACAGTGTGTGCAAGCTTCTAGTTGGGAACAAATGCGATTTGGTTGATAGTAAAGTTGTTGACACAGAGGAGGCCAAGGTAAATATCTTTATCTCTTTTTTTACTTTCATAGACACTTTTAGGCATAGTTCAGACAACAACAGATACCTAGTTAGGAACAATGCATAGATAGTTGCCACGCAAAAAATTTCAGTAACCACTAAAATCCGTTTGCTTCTTGAGAAATCTGCATACTTATTTGTTCTTCTTGATACCCATCTATGATCAATTGCAGGCTTTTGCAGAATCATTAGGAATGACTTTTCTTGAGACAAGTGCAAAGGAATCCATCAATGTGGAGACGGCTTTCTTAACCATGTCATCAGAAATCAAGAAAAGGTAAACCCAGAAATGCACATTTTTTATGTGGGCTTTTAATTCCCAGTTTCTCTGCTATAGTTGGTGCTGAAAGATCATCAAATGATCTTTATGCTCGTCAAAATAAAAGCGCCGAGATTTCTGCCAGTCGATCTTCATTTACTGGTCTTTAAAATATGACAACCCAATGCTCATATTTTTGTTTGGTTGTGTGCATCATCAAGAGAGGCTGGGAGAGCTGTATCATCTTGTTTTTCAGAACGATTTTGCTTTCATAGGTTAATAAATGCTACAAAAAAATAATTTAGATATTCACACTAGTTATTTTATGGGGGCAAAATGCAAATTATTCAGTTCTCTCCAATGGCTGGTTACTATTGCCGCCTTCTAAATATTATCTTACTATAAATCTGCATGCTTCCCGTGTGATAGTCTCGCCTTCTGTTTGGGTGAAGGGTCTACCTGACTACTGAATCTACTTGCACACAGGATGCCGAGCCAACCTGTGGCGGCGGGGGAGAGGAAAACAACCGTCCACATGAAAGGACGGCCGATACAGCAGCAGCAGAGCAGCTGCTGTTCCTCATAAGCTCACCAAGGCTCCATTCCTACATCTCATGAGATGTCTTATTGAGCGGTTCCAGGCTCGAAGATTCATCAAATGCTAGAGAAACGGGGCAGTGAATTGGATATACTGAATTACAAAAATTGTATACATAGTTTGTGTTACTTTACTTAATGTTAAATGTTTCGCACAGTTTGAGTTTGCCATGCAAATATCATTGGTCATTACTTGATCAGTGTATTATCAGGCGTGATTGATGGATCTTCAAGTGACAAAAAATATTACATGAAATCGGGTTGATTCAAGCTTGTCAATTACCTTTGTAATATTTCAGGAATGATTGTCTTCTTGTTAATTTGCTGCAATTTTGTCGTAGGCACTTCTGGGAAGAATCTTGACAGCTGACTTAGGTAACTCTCAAAATGGACAAGAGGCCAGGAAAAATTGTGATACATATAATGAACCAATGAACTTGATATCATATATAGTAACTGAATATGTGAGTTCAAGGTAACATGGTATGATATATCTGACAAAACGAATCAACAAAAGCTTCAACAAACTCAAAAAAAAAAAACCATCACAACCAAAGGCACCGAAAAAAGAAGATACGACATCCATCCTAAGCTGAGCAGCATTGCTTCTTCTCGGCAGTGGCGTCGGTGGCAGCCACGTTGATGGTTTTGCCCTCCTTGACTCCGGCACCAGCCCCTGCCCTGTCCTCCTCGGAGGCCACCGCCTTCTTGCTGATGGTGCGGTAAATGTCGCCGAGGATCAGCTGGAACGCCTCCTCCACGTTCTTGGCCTCGAGCGCGGACGTCTCGATGTAGGACAGCCCCTCCGCCTCGGCGTAGCTCTGGGCGTCGTCTGTTGTGACCGCCCGGAGGTGCGCTAGGTCAGTCTTGTTGCCGACGAGCATGATTCTGATGTTCGCGTCAGCATGGTCGCGCAGCTCCTTAAGCCACCGGCTGATGTTCTCGAAGGTCGTGGGCTTGGTCACATCGTAGACCAGGACCGCCCCGAGCGCTCCGCGGTAGTAGGCGCTAGTGATCGCCCTGTACCTCTCCTGCCCTGCCGTGTCCCAGATCTGTGCCTTGATTATCTTGCTCTCCACCTGCGTTCAGTCAAAAAAAAAAGGAGAGGTTAATAGTTTCGCCCTGAAAAATTATACATCCGGGAAAGATAACTGAAGTGAATAGTGCTCTGTGTTCTCGTTTCTGAATTGAGAGGAGGGATTAAGAGCGGTTTCTTGTTATGAGTTACTTAAATCGTAGCAGGTTGAAACTGTAAAAGTAGCAGGTAAAAACGAAAACAAGAAGCAAAGTCAGGGTTATGGTCATGATGTACCTCTAGAGTCTAGGCTCTAGTAGTTTGCTGTCACACAGTAATGGAACAAGTTGACAGTGCCACTTGCTAAGCCAGCAGTGGAACTGAGTGTGACACTCCCTGAAGTTAAGCCTAAACTAACACTAACTTAAGTTGAGAGGGATATTAAGAAATGTTTCTGGTCCTGTCAGAAATGTGTGGTTTCTTGTCATGAGTTCTTTAAATAACTGCAGCTGAAATTGTAAAAACAGCAGACAAAAAGGCAAACAAGAAGCAAAGTAAGGTTATGGTCATGCTGTACCTCTAGACTAGTAAATTGCTGTTACACAATAATGGGTGTCCATTAGCCTATGGACTTACTAAAAAAAAGTTGACAGTGCCGCTTGCTGAGCCAGCTATTGAACCGAGTGTGACACTCTGAAGTTAACCCTAAACTAACACTAATCAACGGCCTATAGGGTACGTCCTCGTATTTGGGCGGCTGGGGATCTGTGACAGATTGTGTGACCACAGAAGCACGCTGGCAACATGCTACTTAAGCAAAAGAAAGGAAAACTACTCAAAGCCTGAATCCTGAGGCGAGGCGGCGCGACTTTCACGCCAACATGGTGATCTCCCTGTTTGTGCTGTGGGCATAGGTACTGCATGCCTAACTACAAATTTTGTCAGTTGCTCACGCGTAAATCGTGGGTACATTACCCGTTGGGAAAAACTTGGATAAATTGGTATATAAACCGAGCAAGGGCGAAGCTAGCAGGGACACAAATTAAGACATGGCCGCGGCTCAGGAGAGATGATGGGAACCAAAAATGCAGTGAGATGTTGGAGGGAACTGATAGTGCAGTGGTAGTGTCCACCATAGGAGAACACTCGCCCTGTCACACGCTCTTGAAGGAGATTAGAAACAGCGCGGCAAAGCCGAACCGGAGCAACAGCCACGCAGGGCATCGTCTTGTTCAGCCCTCCGGCAAGTTCGACGTAACAGCAACATAAACAGCCGGCACTATAATCCGTGTGTAGGTGGTGTTGAGGGCTGTCTGTAGCTGGGATTCTTTCATAGTTTGGTTAAGTGTACAGAGAGTGAGATTGTTGAGTTAGCTAGTTTGAAAACTAGAATCAAACAATGGGCTGTTAAGTACACCTCGCGAGCTGACTGGCTGTCTGTCTGGCAAGGTATTAAGCATCTCTGAAAAAAATTACTTTTTTTAGATCAAGCATCTCTGAATCTGATCTCTGACCGCAAAGACCAGCGATCCACCTAGTAGCAAGCTAGCGTTTGCAGCAAAACGCGATCTGAATAATTTGTTGTATGTAGCTCGTGTTGGGGGTGGGTGTGTAACTGGATTTTTTTATTTTTTGATTAATTATATAGCCTGAGATTGTTAGTCTGAAAACTAGAACCAAACAAGGGAGGGGTGGTTAGGCAGATCTCGCTAGCTAGTGAGGATTGCCTGTGAATCTGATCTCTGTCCTCAAATATACCAGCGATACACCTACTTACTTGCTAATACTAAGCTAGCGTTTGCAGCAAATTAGATCTGGGGTGCAAGCAAGAAGGGCGCAGATCAGATCGATATTCATCAGATCGGATGAATCCTGCGACTTTCACGCAAATATGGTACTCTCCCTGTTTGTGTTGTGTGCATATGTACTGCATGCATGACTGCAAAATTTGCTGCCCTGCTCATGCGTGTTGACATGGGGAGAAGTGGAGGAGCAAAAAAAAGTGTGGTTTCTTGTCATGAGTTTTTTAAATCGTTGCTGCTGAAATGGTAAGAACAATAGGTAAGAAAGCAAAAAAGAAGCAAAGTCAGATTATGATCATGCTAGATTGCTGTTACACAGTAATAGCCTATGGACATATTAAACACAAGCTGACAGTGCCACTTGCTGAGCCAGCTACTGAACTGAGTGTGACACTCTGAAGTTAAGCCTGAACTAACACTAATCAACGGCCTATGTCCAGTACGTTAGGGTACCAATGGACGCGGTCCATCAGTATCACTTCTCGTATTTGGGGGGCGACGCTGCAAAAGAAAGAAAAACCACTCAAAGCCAGAATCCTGCAGCAGTGAGGCTTTCACGCAAATATGGTACTCACCCTGTTTGTGTTATGTGTATATGTACAGCATGCATGACTGCAAAATTTGCTGGCTGCTCATGCGTGTTGACATGGGGGGACGTGGAGGAACCGGGTACATTATTAGCCTTGAAGGATGAATGAGCATATAATGAGAGCCCATGGCAAGTCCATCTTAACATAGCTAGTAGCGGCACAAAGCTAGATTACATAGATCGAGAAGAGATTGATGGGAACACAAAATAAAGTAAGATGTTGGATGGAACTGATATTGTAGTGGTAGTGTCTACCCTAGGAAAATACCTTGCCTGGCACATGCTTTTAACCGATATTAGCAAGAGCCCAGATATGTTTGGCTGGAGGAACACCATGGCTACCGCAGTGCGTGCCGTAGCCGGGCCGGGATTATTGGGATATCGTCAGGAAAGGCATCATCCTCAAACTCCCGGTGAGTTGGGCAGTAACAGCAGTGTTGTAAACAGCTTGGTATAATTTGTAACTGGAAAATATTGTGCTGTAGTAGCTACCAGTGGTAGCAAGCGACAGCTAGTCTGGAAACTAAAACCCATGAATCAAAGGTTAGGAGGATCTCGCTAGGTAGTGAGAATTTGTGCTGACAGCAACTATAAGCGTCTTTGAAAGTTTGAATCTTTGCCCTCAAATATTGTATCACAACTTACTACTACCAAGCAAGTGTTTACAGTGAAAACGAGATCTGGAGCACAAGCAAGTTAGAAATCTGCAGGTCCGATCCAATGATCGATCCATCGGATCTAGCAAGGAATCAATCGAAGGAGATCGAAAGGAAGAACTTGTGGGGAGCAGGTTGGGGAGGAGCGGGGATAGACACGTACGTGGAGTGTCCGTGTGGCGAACTCGACGCCAATGGTGGACTTGGACTCAAGGCAGAACTTGCTGAGCTAGCTACTGAACTGAGTGTGACACTCTGAAGTTATGCCTAAAATAACACTAATAAACGGCCTATGTCCCGTACGTTAGGAAGTTAGAAATCCGCAGATCCAATCCGATCGATCCATCGGATCTAGCAAGCAATCAAGAAAATGAAGTGGGCATGTAACTGGAAAAATTGCTTGGTTTATTAAATCGTAGCAGGTTGAAAATGAAGCAGCAGGTAAAAAAGCAAAACAAGAAACGGGGTCAGGATTATGACCATGCTGTACCTTAGATTATAATAGCTTATCGTTACAAAATAATGTTAGTGAATGAGGACATGCCACTTGCTAAAATGCTAAGCCAGCAGCGGAATTGAGCGTGACACTCCCTGAACTTAAGACTAAACTAACACTAACTTAAGGTGTATGACAAGCAAAGCCCGATTGTTCAGGTTAAGTTTCACTATGCCTCCTAAAAAATTATGCAGGGAAGATAACAAGTAGAGAGCCAGCTACATACTAATGTTAATAGTGCCCTGTGTTCCCGTTTCTAAGTTGAGAGGGATATTAAGAGTGGTGTATGACAAGCAAAGCCCGATTGTTCAGGTTAAGTTTCACTATGCCTCCTAAAAAATTATGCGGGGAAGATAACAAGTAGAGAGCCAGCTACATACTAATGTTAATAGTGCCCTGTGTTCCCGTTTCTAAGTTGAGAGGGATATTAAGAGTGGTTTCTGGTCCTGTCAAAAGAGGTGTGGTTTCTTGTCACGAGTTTTTAAAATCGTTGCAGCTGAAATGGTAAAAACAGCAGGTAAGAAAGCAAACAAGAAGCAAAGTCAGATTATGGTCATGTTGTACCTCTATACTCCAGCAGATTGCTGTTACACAATAATGGATATCAATTAGCCTATGGACACAGTATTAAATACAAGTGGACAGCGCCACTTGGAAAGGCAGTCCTACTGAACTGAGTGTGACACTCTCTGAAGTCAAGCCTAAAACTAACACTAATCAACGGCGGCGCAGGTTGGATATGGGCTGTCACAAGCAAAGCCAGTAGCAATCCGGTGAGCGGGGGCATCTAGTCATCCAGCAAGCATGTGGATCGACACAACTGATCATACATGTGGCATGGCTTATTGACACACCAAATATGGTGCTCCCCCTGTTTGTGTTGTGGGCATATGGACTGCATGACTACAAAACTTGTTGGTTTCTCAATCATGGATACATTAGCCTTGAGAAGACGTGTGGGTATATAAAGAGAGGTATGGCAACTCCATCTTACTAACCTAGCTAGTAGCAGGGCAAAGCTAGGTTACATAGGTTGAAAAAGAAGAGATTGATGGGAAACACGATATAGCTAGTGAGATGTTGGAGGGAACTGATACTGTAGCGTCTACCCTAGGAAACCAAATACTCAGCCCGTGGCATCGATCCGACTGATACGATGAAGAGCCCGGGCAAGCCGAACCGGAGGAACACCATGGCGGCATAAAAGACATTGAGCTGTTCCAGATGATGGCCGGTTCGACAGCAGCAGCAGCAGTAACGGCGATGAACTCGCTAGTGTCGAGGTGGGTGTGTGTTTGGGAAAAATTGTCCAAGAGATGGGGCCTTCATCCTGGACAAGAAGCCAACCTTTGGCCTTGGAAACGACCAACAATACGTGTGCATACGGCCGACCTGCATTGGTGGAGCACCGGATGGACCAATGGGTCTCAACGACTCAACGGGAAAGAAAGGCAGCAGCCTTGCCCATCATTTTGCCCCTCTGGTAATGTAGGCCTCCATGTGATCTTTTCATAGTCTCTTTTAGGGTGAGAAGATCAGTATCGGCAGCACTGTAAACAATCAGCTAGTACCATAATTAGTATTCCATGTAGCTAGTGCTGAGGTGGGTGCAGGTGTAACTGGAAAATTGCTTAGCGAATCGTAACTTGAGATCGTATACCAAGGGGCTGTTACGTACATGTCGCTAGATGGCTGGCAAGAAATTAAGCATCTCTGAAACTGATCTCTGCCCCCAAAGACTAGCGATCCACCTAGTAAACTAGTAGTACCAAGCTGGCGTTTGCAGCGAAACTAGTACTGTAGTAAGCTAGGAATTAAGCATCTCTGAATTTATTTTTATTTTTTGAGATCAAGCATCTCTGAATCTCGATAGGAAAGTACCACAAAAGCTAAAAGGCAAGTTCTATAGGACGGCGATTCGACCTGCGATGTTGTATGGCGCAGAATGTTGGCCGACCAAGAGACGACATATCCAACAGTTAGGTGTAGTGGAGATGCGCATGTTGAGATGGATATGTGGCCACACAAGAAAGGACCGGGTTAGGAATGATGATATACGTGAGAGAGTTGGGGTAGCACCAATTGAAGAGAAGGTTGTCCAACACCGTCTAAGATGGTTTGGTCATATAGAACATAGGCCTCCGGAAGCGCCATTGCATACCGGACGGATAAAGCGGGATGAGAATGTTAAGAGGGGTCGTGGTAGGCCAAACTTGACATGGGAGGAGTCTGTTAAGAGAGATCTGAAGGATTGGAATATCACCAAAGAACTAGCCATGGATAGGGCTGCGTGGAAGTTAGCTATCCATTGTGCCAGAACCATGACCTGGTTTCGAGATCTTATGGGTTTCAACTCTAGCCTACCCCAACTTGTTTGGGAAAAAAAGGCTTTGTTGTTGTTGTTGTTGTAAGCATCTCTGAATCTGTTATCTATTCCCCAGAGACCAGCGATCCACAAGCGAAAACTAAACTAACACTAACTTAAGGTGTATGATAAGCAAAGCCTAATTGTTCAGGTTAAATTTCACTATGCTTCCTAAAAAATTATGCAGGGACGATAACAAGTAGAGAGCCAGCTACAGACTATGTTAATAGTGCCCTGTGTTCCCGTTTCTAAGTTGAGAGGGATATTAAGGGTGGTTGCTGGTCCTGTCAAGAGAAGTGCGGTTTCTTGTCATGAATTTTTAAATCGTTGCAGCTGAAATGGTAAAAACAGCAGGTAAGTAAGCAAACAAGAAGCAAAGTCAGATTATGGTCATGCTGTACCTCTAGACTCTAGCAGATTGCTGTTACACAATAATGGGTGTCAACTAGCCTATGGACACAGTATTAAATACAAGTTGACAGTCCCACTTGGAGAGGCAGTCCTACTGAATTGAGTGTAATCCTCTCTGAAGTTAAGCCTAAACTAACACAAACAACAGCGGTACAGGTTGGAAACGGGCTACAACAGGCAAAGCCCCTAGCAATCTGATGAGCAGGCATCTAGTCATGCAAACCCAATCCAGCAAGCATGTGGATCAGCACGACTTATCATACATGTGGCATGGCTTATTCACGCAGCAATTATGATGCTCTCCCTGTTTGTGCTGTAGCCAAATGGACTGCATGACTACAAAACTTGTTGGTTTCTCATGCGTAAATCGTGGATACATAAGCCTTGAGAAAATGTGGGGTATATAAAGAGAGCTAAGGCAAGTCCATCTGACTAACCTAGCAAGTAGCAGGGCAAAGTTAGGTTCCATAGGTTGAAAAAGAAGAGATTGATGGGAACACAAAATGTAGTTGAGATGTTGGAAGAAACTGATATCGTAGCATCTACCCTAGGAAAACAAATGCTCACCCGTGGCATCGATCCGGCTGATACGAGGAAGAGCCTGGGTAAGCCAAACCGGAGGAACACCATGCCGGCATAAAAGGCATCAACTTGTTCCAGATGATGGCGAGTTCGTCAGCGGTAGCAGTAGCAGCAAAGAACTCGTTAGCGTTGAGGTGGGTGTGTGTTTGGAAGAAATCGTCCAACAGATGTGGCCTTCATCATCAGCAAAGCGCCGGCAGTTGGTCTTCGGCGCGACCGATCACACATGTCGCACGGTTGATCTCCACACAAAAAGCACCCGGCCGGATTATTGGGATCACAGCGTGAAAGAAAGGCAGCATCTTTACCTGTCCGCCTGTCATTTTTGCCCCTCTTATAATGTAGGCTTGCAAGTCATCTTCTCCCAGTTGCTTTTAAGATCAGAGAGCAATATAGACAGCATTGTAAACAGACTAGTACATAGCGAGTGCTGAGGTGGACGAGTAATTGGAAAAAAATATTGTTTGGTTGATAATATTCTGAGATTGTCGAGCTAGCGAGCACTAGTAGCAAGCAAGCAGCTCGACTAAAAAGTAGAATGGGTAGATCTTGCTGGCTTCCTGCTAAGGAATTAAGCTCTGATCTCTGTCCCCCAGAGACCAGCGATCCACCTAGCAACTAGTCGTATCAAGCTAGCGTTAGCACCGAAACGAGATCTGCGGCGGAAGGAAAGAAGAAATCCGCAGATCCGGAGAGGGGGATCCATCGGATCTAGCACGCGATCAAGGTTAGCTGTATGGAAGTAATGGAGCGGAGGTAGGAGATGGGGCTCACGTACGTGGAGGGTGCGCGTGGCGAACTCGACGCCGATGGTGGACTTGGACTCGAGGCAGAACTCGTTGCGGGTGAAGCGGGAGAGCAGGTTGGACTTGCCCACGCCGGAGTCGCCGATCAGCACCACCTTGAACAGGTAGTCGTACTCCTCCTCCCCGCCGCGCCCCGAGCCGCGTCCGCCGCCCGCCATTGCTCCTCGAATCTCCCCTGCCTGGCTCCTTCCTCCTCTGCCTACTAGTAGCTTCCTTGTCTGGCGAATTAATCGCCTACTCTGCTCTACTGTACTGTGCCGGAACTGGACTGGATCAAGTCTTCAAGTGGAACTGACTGAAGGAGCTTTCTTTGCTTTGCTTCGCAACTTGCTCTGCTCCCTCGGCTGAGCTGGCTCTACTTCACTTCACTCTGCTTGCTTCCCGCTCCCGTGAGATCCGGCGTTTTTCTTTGGCTGCGCTGGGGTCAACGTGTGAATTTTGGTCGCTTGGAAACATCTCCAATTCACTTTATCACAGGGTCACTCGAATGAATTCTCATTCACATTACGTTATCAAGTCAAGTTACAACTCATTATTAACACGAATCAGAAAATAAATCAAATGGTTTAGAACAGTTACAAGTCCACTTACAACTCAGTTGAGTAAGAATTAGATTAATTCTCAGTCGCATGACGTTATCAAATCTCAGTTGCAAGTTGATTTGCAACTGATACACAAATCACGAAGCAAATCAAATGGTCCGAATCAGTTGCAAGTCCACTTGCAACTGATGACGTCATGCGAATGAAAACTAAACTAATTCTCTTTCGATTGAGAATTAGCAAAACCGCTTATCATAGGTATTTTCAAAATCAATTTTGAAAAGGACCCCAAATAACTTCATATGATGGATTTCATGTATTTTCTCATGTAAGAGAACAATTCCTTCCATTATGAACTTGTCT
Source organism: Poa pratensis (assembly GCA_947311845.1). Lineage (NCBI taxonomy): Eukaryota > Viridiplantae > Streptophyta > Magnoliopsida > Poales > Poaceae > Poa > Poa pratensis. The sequence goes on from CAMZMU010000104.1 coordinate 35,025,922, forward strand.
TTGATAAAAGTCGAGTTGTCTACGTATCCGGTATAATTTTATACACGAATGTGAATCTTTGCAAACATTGGTTAGTGTTTTATAAATAACTTTCAACAAGCAGATGGATGGGGGCATGTTGTATGACCTTTCAATATCCAACACACAGTGGTGGAGCGAGCACTTCCTCAGTGCAAAGACTGGCAGAAACTCAGGAACCGAAATATCGATGATGTGCGAGCTAAGCGTAATTAGGGGCTAAAATAGCTAGTCGGGTAGGCAAGTGCGGGTGGCTGTGGTCAAGGTGAACATGTCTTGTTTCGGTTAGCGGTTAAGGCTCTCCGGCACCGGAGTAAACTCTTTCTATTGCGGGGGCCTATGGAGTTTGGGGATAATTGTTTTTCCTTAGTGGCACACGTGACGAGCTCCCATTGTGCCACTTGTTGGCCAGCGTATGTCCACGTGTCACCCTATCATTGGGCCACATGCCGATGTGCCAACGAACCATGTGTCCTCGTTTGATTGGGCCACGTGATTGGCCCAACTGTCGCCATGTTGTTGGTCCAGATGGCACATATAGTAGGATGCACGTGTCGTCCTATCATTTGGTACACGTGTCGGTATCTGCAAATGCCTCCTAAAAGCAGGTCATCCTGCCACGTTTCACATGAGTCACGCTAGATGACAAGGTTAACGTCACCCGATCGTCGTGACAGGTCAATCATTGGTCTCACAGGAGTGCTGCCACTTGTCCGGCAAGAGGACATACAAACATGACGTTTTTGTCCGTCACAACGAATTGGGCCAGTCATGCCTCGGACTGTGTGTCCGGCCGTCAAGGATCCAAGACGGTTCCTGAAATCCGTCTCGAAAATCATCTCTGACGCGAGATAGCCAACAGATGATAGATCCGTCGTAAAAAAGGCTTTACGACGGATAAGTGAGCTCCTATTCCTACCACAGACCCAATATGTGGCTGAAAACTGGACATGTTGTAGTGAAAGCATCAACTACAAAGTCGAAGAGAAGCGGGGATAATGGGTCCCCTTGCTTCACTCCTCTTCCATTACGAATGTACTTGCATATCTCTCCATTGATGGAGATTGCGGTTTGGTCCCCCTAGACCCTTGATCTCACCATTGTTGATATTGATGTTCATGCTGCTGGATGGAAAAACCTTTAGGATTCAACCTTGTAAGCGTCCTTTTGCCTTCGAGCGTTAGTGACCCTAAGTGTTTTCGTATAGGGATTATGTATGTTTATCCTTTTGGGCGAAGATTATGATGAAATTCATATTTTTCATGTACATGGGCACCTTTGGAGCGTTACCTTTCCTTTTGCCTTTGAGGCGTAAAGCGAGTTAAAGGTATAAGAGCATCTCCAACAGCTGTAAAAGTGGCTCGTGTTGTAAAAACTGTCAATTTAGCGAGGGGGAGGTAGAGCCTGGCGCTCCAGCACGCGCGGAAAAACAATTAGCGCGGGGGAGGAAAAGCGGCAACGCTGGCGCTATATTTTGGGCGCCGGCTCTAGCGCGCGCTATAAAAGTCACCGCTCGCGTGCCGCCCAACTGCTGTGAAAATTCCCCACCGTTTTCCCACCGTTAGCGCCGCCACTTCCCCTCCTCTACCACCCGCGCCTCGTCACCAGCGAAGACCGGCAGCGCCACCGCCAACAGGAGCGCCGCCTCATCATCGCCGAGGCAGACGAGCGCGCCATGGCGGCATGGAGGGAGAAATTCTCTCAAGACGTGCAAGCCGAGCTCGAGTTCTTTGCGCAGAGGAGGGCCGCTTTTACGATGACGAAGATCTGAGATTGGATGACCTTCGGACATCGACCGACGACACTACATCGAAGGAGGAGTAGTTTAGGACTAGTTTCGGTGGAGTAGTTTTAGTCTATTTTATTTTCAGTACTAAGAACTATGCTTATCATACTATGAACTATGTTCAGTCTATTTTATTACTGCTTTTTATCTTATTTCGATCCACATGTTTGCAAAAACGTGTTTGGGACACGCTATTTTAGCTAGCGCATCTGGTAAAACAACAATGCAGCGCACTATATTTTAGCACGTCTGGAAATGTTGCCACCGCCCGCGCTAAAACTGCTAAATAGGCGCGGTAAATTTTTACCACGCCGAATTTTACATTGCCTGTTGGAGATGATGTAAGCGAATGGATGTTCATGTCACTGCAGAACGTCTCCAAACTTGCCATGGCTTTTTTGACGGCCTCCACCGCGCCAAAGCTCATTGGAGTTTGAGAGAAAGATTTTGAAGTTCAATATTCACATCGTACCAAGGTTAACCCGATTAATAAAAATTGTTCCTACTAGCCACCATGCACATATTATAGTTACAAGATTTGACACATAGTCCTTCATTGATAGACGAAAGTATCACAGAAGAAAACTTATCGAAACCATGTTCCACCTTGTTTCTTGCATTCCGTAGCACATGCGTCCTAAAACTACGCATTCACTTATCGACTGGAATAACGATTGCACCGGTGTGCAATAGAACACCTATGACCTATCGCATACATTTGTCCTGCCCATTCACTTCTCAACTCGAGTAACTGGAATAACGAATTCACCCGAGTGGAGCAGCCTTATCTTTACTTCATTTGGTGGTTGGCACCCGCACTACAAGAAATATGCTAACTGGTGACCCTTCATATTGGTCACTGAATGGTCACCTATTTTTCATCTGTGACCTTCTTATGACCAAAAACAGTTGGTCGAAAGCTGGCGGTCAGCAATGAACCTTCGTGACCATTTGTGTGCATTCGTCATGGATGTTTGTGACGAATCTAAAAAGTCACAGATATTATGACCAATCGTTTTGGTCACTAGCTATTCAGCCAAGCCACGTCAGCTCCACCGTGGCACTGCTGACGTGGCAAGATTGTGACCAATTGATATGGTCATGTAGCAGAATCAGCCCAGTCCAATTCTGTGCTTTACATGGGCCGAGCCCAACAATTTGAATTTTTTTTCCTATTAATTCTTATCAACTACATGGGCCAAGCCCAATTGTCAGTTTCTGCCAGTGGGCCCCAGCTGTCAGGTTCCTATATGTGGGTCCAAGCTGTCAGTTCCTGCCTGTGGGCCAAGCTGTCAGGTTCTGGTAGGTGGGTCCTGTCTGACAGGTTCTAGTTGGTGGGGCCCAGCTGGTTCTGATTATTGGGTCCCAACTGTCAGATTCTGGTTTGTGGGGCCAAACTGTCAGGTTTTGTTTAGTGGGTCCCAACAGTCAGATTTGTTTGGTGGGTCCCAACTGTCATAGGCTTGTTTCCATATTTCAATAAGCAACGAAATACACAGCAAATATTTGAATCAAATTCACAACACAAACTGTCAGAAATTTGATAGATCTTCAGAAAAGTTCAGAGCAGAGCACAAAAGGCTCACCGAACTAGTTCACTGAACTAGTTCCCAGCAAAAAAAGAGCACAAAAGGCTCACTGAACTAGTTCCCAGCAGAAAAAGAGCACAAAAGGCTCACAGCACCAGTCCAAATTCCCAGCACAAAAGGCTCACAGCACCAGGTCCAACTTCCCAGCACAAAAGGCTCACAACACATAACTTAACTACCAGCACATAACTTAACTAGGATATGAATCAATCACTCAGCAGATCTCGCATCAAGCAGAGCCATCATCTGTGCGAACTTGGCGTCTTGATCTTCAGCCCTCTGGCGCAGCATCTCGAACTCCTTGGCGCGTGTTGCTTCAGCCTTGACGCGTGTTGCTTCAGCTTCTTCCGACTTCCTCTTCATTGCGGCAATCTCTTCTTGCATAGCTTCGCATACCATTTCCGCACTAGTACAGAAACGGCTATTAGTGGCGCACGGTTTTGGGATTCTGTGGCGCACCGCCAGGTTTGCTGGGTGCGCCACAGAATTCTCGCCACTAAAATTATTTCTGTGGCGCACCCAGGCCGTGCGCCACAGAAAGTGACTTTCTGTGGCGCACCCAGTACAGTGCGCCACAGAAATAGCTCGGCAGCACCCCTATACAGAGGCATTCTGTGGCGCACTGTTTCTTGGTGCGCCACAGAAAGTGGTGCGCCACAAAAAAAAAAGCATGCGCCACAGATATATTAAACAGAAATACCGGTATTTTTCCATTTTGCTGTACAAATACAGGTATATACAGGATTTATACAGGTTTATACAGAAATACAGGAATATTTGACAGGTATATAAACAGACAAACACATTAATCAACATGTCATCACACATATTACTTAGTGCCCGATCGAGATACGTATATACACATAGTCACAAAAGTGCCGAATGTTTCATCATTTCACACTACACATTACAAATCAAGTGTTCGCCGCCTAACTATGATCAAATGTAGTACACATCAGCGATAATGGTGAGCAAGAGCGCGCGGGAGCATGCATGATCATGGAGTCCTCTTCTTGAGCCAGTTCGGTGTCCTCCGCATCCTCCGCATCCTCCATCTCTAACAGAAAGTCACCATCGCCGTCACGAGCCAGTTCGGCGGCCTCTGCATCCTCCATCTCCGGGTTCACTTCCCAGAACGGCTTGTTCTTTTCTCTAGCTTGTTCTTCGACGCTCATGTGCTTAGAAGGGCCGGCCTCGGAGGACATGTTTGCACTGCATTGAAAAATAGGAAAAAAGTTAGTACAACAAATATAACAAAACCATCACTTAATTTAGTACTAAGATACCCCGGCCCATGCATTAGCCGCAATACCCCATATGTCCTATTTTTAGCAAAGTCATGCTAAATTTCACGAAAAAATTTGGCATGACCCTTGCTAAAAATAGGACATATGGAGTACCCGAATTTGCCGGAACGGAAGTTAATCGACGTTCCGGCAATCTCAAGGGCCTCACGGGGTACCTGCAAACATTTCACAAATAATATCCACAACTCCGGCCGGCATCTCCGGCCGGCATCTCCACGACACGATGGTCGGAGCACAAACAACCACGACACGATGGTCGTGGACACATATCCTCATGCACATACATCACCACATCCACATCGAGGGAGAGAGGAACTACCTCGGGTAGGGAAGGGAGGCTCGGGTCCGAGATCGGCGTGGTGGAGGTGCTCCTCGTGGTGCTGCAATAAATTAACAAGCAATTATCAACATTTTCTTCAAATAAAACCTATCTTCACTCATGTTAACACATAGCATTTCTAGGCCTTTCCCATTTGATTAAATCTTGAAAATTTGGGAAATGCACCTTTATAGATCTCATCTTCCTTATCAAATCAAGTTTGAAAGGATTTGAAATAGTTTGCTTAATTATCCATGATGGTTTTGGGAGCTAATCAAACCAGTGACCATTAGTGAAATAATCAAAATACTTAGCAGCAACTAACACAAAGTGGGCAGCAACACAAATACTTAGCATGGCATTGTTGATATGTAAGTGAGTAAATAGATCTACAAAGTGGGCAGCAACACAAACAAGATGTATTGGTCTAAAACTAGAAGTTTGGTGCTATCTCTCTCTCTCTACAAAGTGGGCAGTAAATAGATGTACACCCATTTGTGAATCTATTTATATGTACCAGTAATTCAGTATGCAGTAGAGATGATTTGGGGCAATCTTCTATGGAATTGTGGAGCATGGACACGCAGATTATAATTTTCACTCCATTTTCAGTTCCGTGTCATCACTGCGTTTGATTGTGTTGTTGCTGTGTATGCGTTAGAGGGAACATGCTGCCAATGTGTTGTTGCTGTGCTTGCATTGAGGATTTGCTGCCTTGCTCGGTTGCTCCCGTATCAGAAATTAAGCTGGTGAAGTGCCGCACTGATCTGGCATTTGAACCATGATCATCATGCATCAAAATGTAAAAGGTGGAGCACTGATCTGACATTTGGTACATGATCATCCGTTGGAGCAATACAATCACTGTAACCCACTTGAGCTATCAGGAAGCAGTGACACTCGATAACACAACATCACCCATTTAAAAACGATCAATCAAAAACGTAACTTACAGTTCCTACATGGTTTATCCCTTGCAAGCGGACATGCGTATGGATTAGAGGATTTAAGTTGTATGTACACAGCTTCGATCAAATACACGGATGAATGAAAGGGATCCAAGACCCAAGGTTCAGTCTTTTTTCCACATAAACTACACGGAACCTTCACCCAACAAAAAATCAAAGCAACTATACTAATTTTACCTTTTCATTTGGGAAGAAAACCAACGGTGAACCTAAGTAAAACACAAAAATGAAATACGAACCCAATTTATTGGTCTAAAACTAGGATGAAAAAAGAATCAAATCATCACAGCAGTCTTTCTCAAGAAATCGCCACACCAAATTTCAGTGGGGCATTTCATCAAGCACCTACGGGAGGGAGGGGAGGGGAGGAAGGGGGAAGCACACCTCGGCCGGAGGGGGGAGGGAGGGGAGGTCGAGGACGTGCGCAGGGGAGGTCGAGCTCGCCGGCGCAGGGGATCGAGGTTGGCGGCGCAGGGGAGGTCGAGGAACGGCGGGGTAGTTGCTGCGGCGGCTCGGCGGCGTCGAGGAGTTGTTGCGGCGGCGTCGAGGAACGGCAACGGCGAGGAACGGACTTAGAACGTCGAGGAAGCGCGGCTCGGCGGCGTCGAGGAGTTGTTGCGGCGGCGTCGAGGAACGGCGACGGCGAGGAACGGCGTAGAACGTCGAGGAAGCGCGCGCGCGGTTTCTCTGTGACTTAGCAAAATTTCGGATGGAAGGAGAGGCAGCGCGGGGTGGCCCACATGTAATTGGGTGCGAAGTATTTCTGTGGCGCACCCTTTACTCCGTGCGCCACAGAAATATGAGATTCTGTGGCGCACCCTTTAATCGGTGCGCCACAGAATTATGTGATTCTGTGGCGCACCTTTACCGCGGTGCGCCACAGAATTATTCTGTGGCGCACCCTTAACGGGGTGCGCCACGGAATTGTAACGCCAGATTTAGTTGAAATTGAACTGGTACTGTTATGGTACAAAAACAACAGCATATTCCAGATTTTCTTTTTCTTTTTTTTCTTAAAATATTTTTGGTTACAAAATTCACACAATGTCTCACACTTATTCAATTCATTTAATACACACAATGTCTCATACATATTTAGTTCATTGAATACATAACTCTTCCGTAGATGGCGTTTTGCTCTTTGCTAGCTCCAGTTGCTTTTGCTTGAACCAACGCGTGAAGCTAGAGTTGTGCGCTCTGGTTACGTCTCCCTTCTTCCTCGGCCGGCCCAGGTAGATGTAATGTTGCTCGAGTAAGCATTTGTGCTCTTCCACCCAAGTTTCGATCAATTGTAAGTGTTGTAGCGCGACCCGGTGAGCCCTGTCGAAGTCGTCCTTTCGACCCTGCATGCTGACAAAGATTGAGCTGGTGCCGTCTCGGTGACCATATCCCTGGAGCCTGCCGAAGTGTTTCCTCCTGGGCAGACCAACATGCTGGTTCTCGGTGATTAGATAATTCTGGCAGAAGGAGATGCACTCGTAGGTTAGAAAGCCCTTGGCCATGCTTGCGTCCGGACGGGCCCTGTTGCGAACGTATCCTTTCATGACACCGTTCATCCTTTTGAACGGCATCATGTAGTGCATGAACGTTGGCCCGAGCTGCCTGATGTCATCAACGACGTGGAGAAGGAGATGCACGCAGATATCAAAGAATGCTGGCGGGAAGTAAATCTCGAGCTCGCATAGTATCAGCACGATCTCTTCCTGTAGCGGATCTACCTTCGGTCGTTTCTTTCCCGGCGCGGGGCACTCCTCCCAATTTTTCAACAGCTCGTCGATTTCTGTGCCGCTCCTCGGGCTCGGGGCTTCTTCAATCTCGTCCTTACCATTGAACAGTTCACCGCGTTTTCTCCACGGGTGATCCATGCGAAGCCACCTTCGAGCCCCTGGGTACACGGTTTTCGAAGACCCGGGATTCCTTGGTAGCTGGAGATGCGGGGTCTTATCCATGCACCTGACACATGCGCAGAATCTGTGGCCTACCTGGGCCGATACATATGAGCAACCAGGATAGTCCTGCACCGTCGTGAGCAACGCGGCTCTCATGTCGAAATAATCTCCAGTGTAGGCATCCCACGTACGGGCTGGCGTCTCCCACAACGTGGCTAACTCCTCTTTCAACAGCGCGAGATACAGATGTATGTGGACACCTGCTTGTTTCGGCCCCTGAATGAGAATACTCGTGTGTATGTACCTTTGCTTCGTGCACAACGCCACAGGGGAAGGTTGTAAGGCCATACAAACACGGGCCAGGTGCTATGCGTGCTACTCTAGTTGCCGAACGGATTGAGTCCATCGGTGCTCATACCGAGCCTGACGTTCCTTGCGTCGCCTCCGAAACTTCCGACGGCGTCCAACTCTTGCCACTGGCTAGCGTCTGAAGGGTGTGTAAGGATTCTGCCCTTCTCCGGATCTTCTTCGGGCTTCTCCCTTTCCGCGTGCCATTGCATGAGCTTTGCTTCCTTAGGGTCCACGAAGTACCGCTGCAGACGGGAAGTGATAGGAAAGTACCATACCACTTTTCGAGGAACTTTCTTCCCACGGCTCTTGTACCGTCCTTGGCCGCACACCGGACATGTGGTTCTGTCCTCGTACTCGCCCCGATAAATTGTGCAATCATTGATGCAGGCGTGGTATTTAACATGCGGTAGGTCAAGAGGGCACACGACTTTCTTGGCCTCCTCGATACTTGTTGGCAATGTGTTCCCCTCGGGAAGACGCTCGTGGAAGAATTGCATGCTCTTGTTGAAGCTCGCGTCGGTCCATCTGTTTCCCGACTTAATCTCCAGAGCATCAAGCGTTGCTTGCAAGCGCGTATCCTGTGGCCGGCACCCAGAATACAACGGAGTCCTCCCGTCTATCTCCATTTGCGCCAGCTTGGCTTTCTCTCTAACGGTGCTCGCCTCCTTGAGGAGCAGTTCTTGAACATGAGACTCCATCAAGGCCGACATTAGCGAGCTCTGCGGCGTGTTCGCGTCTTCTCCACCACCATCTACTCCTTCATCGTGACCATGTCCGTCGGCATCTCCTTCGTCACGATCATCTTGCCCGCCCTCGTCTTCAGGCGCAACATTTGCTGTCGGCGCTTGGTTGAAGCCTTGCATGAAACCGCGCCTGAGCAGGTGTTCCTCCAATTGTCCGGAATCAGGGTCGATCCATCTCACAAGTTTGCAACTTCGACACGGACATCGTATCTGGCGCCCGTTGCACCGACTCATTTCCGCCTTCGCTTCTTCCTTGTAGTTGTTGATTCGACTGGAGCTCATCTTGATGACCATGGTCGCCTACACGGTATACATATAGAGTATGTGTTATTAATTAGAATTAATTAACCGCAACATGCACACACACATACAAGCTTCTCATGCGGGAAGTCGGAAAGTAGGAAATGTTCGACGAAAAAATTCGGCATGACTTCCCCTAAAAGTAGGACATATGTGGTGCAAAAATTTACCGAAATGGAAATGAATCAACATTTCGGCAAACATCCATGCACCACGCTGGCGCAAGCTAGCAACAACATGCAAAGATTCATGCAAACCACACACACAAGTTTCATGCATAGATCCGTTCAACAAATAGTTTGCTTCATGCAAACCACACACACAATCGCCCGCCGACAAGTTTCTCATGCCTTTAACAAACACCCATCCAACAATACCCACCTTGTAGATCTAGATCCGTTGCCGAGACGTGACCGTGATCGATGAGAGAGAGTGTGTGGTGATGGAGGGAAAATAGTGGACAAAAAGAGAGGAGGAGAATATATATGGAGGCTTTCCCCAAGCCCTCACCAATTCTATGTCAAACAAAGTAGGTTTAACAACAAATAATGGATAATAGGATGGTCAAAATGCCATGGGAGAGAGGAGGAGCTCGAGCTAGATGCATGGGGGGGAGAATGAAGAAGGTCACATGGGGAAAGTGGGTGTTGCCACCTTTTTGTGGATCTGGGCGACCATTCTGTGGCGCACTCAGCTCGGTGCGCCACAGAATATCACCTTTCTGTGGCGCACCGTTTCTGGTGCGCCACAGAAAGCTAACATTCTGTGGCGCATGATGACTAGTGCGCCACAGAATGTGAACTTTCTGTGGCGCACTAGTCATCATGCGCCACAGAAATTGCCCAGATGGACCTAGGCCCAATGATTGCACGTGGGACCCACAGTATTTCTGTGGCGCATGGACTCCCATGCGCCACAGAAAACCCACTTTCTGTGGCGCATGGACTCCCATGCGCCACAGAAAACCTACTTTCTGTGGCGCATGGATGCCAGATGCGCCACAGAAAGGTAAATATTTCTGTGGCGCACCTCGTCCCATGCGCCACAGAAATATTTCTGTGGCGCACCAATGAAGGGTGCGCCACAAAGTGTCCACCCACCTATATAGGGTTTCCCTACTAGTGCCGACCTCTGCAGCTTCTCCTGAAGGAAACGGACATTCGCATCTACAACAGCACTAGCACTTGATCTGATAGACTTGTTCCTGGAAGAGCTTGACTCGAGTCCAACATTCAACAAGAATGTGGTTGAAGGGCATTTCTCCTTTAGAACCTCAGCAACTACCTCAACATCAGACTTGGGTTGCTGACCATCTGGTAACGGTGCATTTTTCCTTTTCTCCATCTCAGCCTGGCACATGGAAGATTGCATTAGTAGAAGCACTATGTTCAAGCTCGTTGGAAATACAAGATGGAATAATAATGCACAGTAGAGAATTCATTAATCTGAAGTTTTTAGTTTGAAGCAATGAAAAAGCACTAGAGGAGAACCAAAATGGAAAAAGAAACAACACACACTTACGATAGCAATCTTAGCTTCCTCTGAAAACCCAGATTTCTTGCTGTTATGGGTGGTTTTGAACATGTCAATGGCAGTAAGATCTTCACCCTCCTTTAGTTCCTCCTTCTGAAATGTTATTTGAGGCAAATGAATATGTTATTCAACTAGAATAAAAGAGTAAGCTCTCAGAGACAAATTACTTATTGCTCAAGGAAAAAACAAGTTAGCTCAAATTACTTACAACTGCATAGATATGAGCAGCGTATGACCTTGAACCGGTTTTCTGCTGGAACTTGACCTTTCTTCGATTTTCAATGGCAGACTGGCATGTTTTCTACAAAACAAAAACACTATTAGCATGCAAGTCATGTGGAGGAAATAAACCAGCAACTGATGCCCCAGATATATATCTAAGAACAATAATGAGCAAGTGCATCAAAACAAACTCTCAGAGCAAAGTATTTGTAAACAGCAGCTGATACATCAAAGCCAGTAAAATAAGACCAGAGGCACATGTATATACAGACCTTGTGTCTCTCTGACGACCACATCGTCACCAGCGCTGTCCATTGACAATCAGTCACATATGGCACCGGCGATTTGATACTGACTTGATTAGCTGCCACGTTGTCGAAAAAATCCTTCTTGAGTTTGTGGCGTCTGTTCTTTGCCACTTTCTGCAGCATACCAGTGCAAGCTTCCTGAACGGTCACCGAACGAGTATCCATATCAAAATTCATCTACAAAAGACAGCAAGCAAAGTACAAGATTAGTAATCATGTGACCAGTGAAACAGAAATAAAGAAACATATGTAGCTATTAAACAAGTAACTTACAGCCACTTTCCCAATATAGTCTTTCAGTATTGTTGTGTCTTTCTTGTAATCCTTGAAGTGCGGAAGAATCGGTGTATGGCTCCTAGCAATAAGCCCACCCTCTGTAGCAAGCATTGCAGCCTGCACAGGTTTCTCGGGACGTTTCATCCCCTCAGGAATTTGGATTGGCACCTTGACACCTATCGACTTTGTCAGCCTCTCAAGCCCTGATCCCCTTCTTTTGTTTGACCTCAGCACAACAGCTCCGTCTGAAAATGAAATTGAGCTCGGGAGTAAGAAGAAGCGCATACAGATGAAGGAATGGTTCTGCCAAACAGGCATGCTTACACTATGAAAATGCAGTAGTACAAGAGAAGATTAGAGAACTTGCCTTCATCTTGCATAAGCTATTGCTGTTCTCCAGTAGGTGCATTGTGGCTGGGGTCCATAAGGACAGTGGTTTCTTCATCCCTTTGCACTGAGCTGCCCTCATCCCTTTGCAGCTGGCTTTCACGATCGTTGGTTTGAGCAATCTCAATTGCTTTCTGCCTTGTTACTCTTGTAGTAACAACAGCTTCATCAGCTTCAAACACCCTTCCTGGAGCCATTGGAGCAGATGTTGCTGACACACATCCATGGTTAAAAGGGACAGGAAAGCAACATATTCAGTTTACATGTCAATACATTTCACATCCATGGATAAAAGGGACAGTAAAGCAATAAAAGATAGAACAGACATGAAAGCAATGAAAGATAGAACTGACAGGAAAGCAACATATTCAGATTACATCAATACGTTTCACTTACCAACAAACTGACTCTTCTTTGCCATCCTTGTGATGGATGATCTAGAGGTGGTTGGACTGGTGGTAGTTAGGTTGGAGATGTCTCGTTGCCTTGATACCTTGCAAGATAGAATGAAAAGGTATTAGATAAACAGTGATGGATGATAAACAACCCTAGCTATGCAAAACCTAACACTAGAATCATCATCCCATTTTCGACTAGAGAGCAATCAAGTAAGCAAGAATGCCATGTATAAAACAGTAAGAAGTCCTGTCATGTAACAAGTCATGTCATGTAACAAGCAACGAATTAACAAGTGGTTACACTAGAATCAGAGGGGAAGTCAACCATCCATGAACAACTGATTAAATAGCAGTACCACCATCCATGAACAACCCTAGCTATGCAAACCCTAACACTAGAATCATCATCCTTTTTCGACTAGAGAGCACTCAAGCAAGCAAGCATGTCATGTATAAACAGCACCAAGTCATGTCATGTACCACCATGTCAACCACAACCCTGCAGCAATGCTAGCAAGCAGAACACCTCAAGAACAAGAGGCAAAGCATAAATCATGTACCATCAAATCAAAGCATGGCTAGCAAGCAGTAAACCCCCCAAGAATCATAGGGCAAGGCAACCTTCCATGAAGCCTAGCAATGCAAACCCTAACACGTGAATGACATGGCACGCAAACCCTAGCTAAAGCAATCAGGTCATGGCACGCCAACCCTATCTATGCAAGCCCTAGCTGAAGCAATCGGGTCATGGCACGCCAACTCTATCTATGCAAATCCCTAGCTTAAGCAAGCAGTGAACGCCATGACAAGCCATCATCCCTAGCTGGACAAAACCCTAGAAAAACGACATGGGAGATCGACCGAAACCCTAGAAAATCGAGATGGGAGATGGACCGAAACCTGGAGAACGGTCGCCGAGCGTGGTCGTCGCCGGTCGCCGAGCGTGTGGCCGTCTTCGTTCGTCGCCGGTCGTCGAGCGTGGCCGTCGTCGCCTCCGGGAGCGGCGGAGGGGATGGAAGCGTGAGCGGTGGAGGGGAAAGTGGCGTGTTCTGATCTGAATCGGACACGGCGGAGGGGATATTTTCCCTGGGCATTTAGTGTTAGGACCGAAAAGCCCCTGGGCATTAGATCTTTTTGTGGGCGTTTCCGACAATTAACCTGATTGGGGCGGGATGTCCAAAAAGAGGCGGGATGTCCAAATTTGTGCGGGAAATTTGTGCGGGAAATTTGGGAGGGAATAAATTTGGGAATTTTGTTATCTAAATTAACTATAGTTGAATATGCAGTGATATAAAGTGTATTGATTAAAATAGTAAAAATTATTCTATATTTTTTCTGGTCCCCAGGTCACATATCATGACACTATGCGAAGGTTTTCAATTATTTTGATTTTTTTTGAATTTTGTATGCTCGTTTGAAAATCTAGTCGAAATCTCGGCCGTGGCCGTTCGTGTGTAGTGATTGAATCATGCAAAGATTTTTGTGTATCTCTGACGAAATGGCTAGTTGTGAACCTAGAAATGAAATTTCTGAAAAATAACGGGCAAGATATATAGCAGTTGCAGTTCAAATTTTATCCATTTTCAGCTGAATCGGCAGGAAACCGTTTAATTGACCGGAAAATGGTAAAGAGCTCAGAAATGAATACTATTTGGTGATTGTAGATGAAATGATGTCTACTGTGTGAAAAAAATTTATCGGTTCCATTTTGGACGACACTCTCGGTAGCCGCTTCACAAAAAGTCGGGCTATTAGCACTTAAAAAATGAAAAGTGAATTTTTTTGTGAAACATGTCGAAATCGCTGGTCGGCAATATTGTTTGCCATGCCACAGTGCACACATGTGCCAAATCGGGCACATTTCGAGAAACTATGTCATGAATGTGGCCAAACACTCTTTGTCAGTCTTGAAAGCTATGAATGTCTGTTCATGATAGCAAATTTCTGGGAACACGTTTTCAATAAAACTTCTGTATTGCAAGTTTATAATTTTTTCTGGTAACTAGGTCACATATCATGACGCTGTGCGAAGGTTTTCAATTATTTTGATTTTTTTTGAATTTTGTATGCTCGTTTGAAAATCTAGTCGAAATCTCGGCCGTGACCGTTCATGTGTAGTGATTGAATCATGCAAAGATTTTTGTGTATCTCTGATGAAATGGCTAGTTGTGATCCTAGAAATGAAATTTCTGAAAAATAACGGGCAAGATATATAGCAGTTGCAGTTCAAATTTTATCCATTTTCAGCTGAATCGGCAGGAAACCGTTTAATTGACCGGAAAATGGTAAAGAGCTCAGAAATGAATACTATTTGGTGATTGTAGATGAAATGATGTCTACTGTGTGAAAAAATTTATTGGTTCCATTTTGGATGACACTCTCGGTAGCCGCTTCACAAAAAGTCGGGCTATTAGCACTTAAAAAATGAAAAGTGAATTTTTTTGTGAAACATGTCGAAATCGCTGGTCGGCAACATTGTTTGCCATGCCACAGTGCACACATGTGCCAAATTCGGGCACATTTCGAGAAACTATGTCATGAATGTGGCCAAAACACTCTTTGTTAGTCTTGAAAGCTATGAATGTCTGTTCATGATAGCAAGTTTCTGGAAACACGTTTTCAATAAAACTTCTGTATTGCAAGTTTATAATTTTTTCTGGTAACTAGGTCACATATCATGACGCTATGCGAAGGTTTTCAATTATTTTGATTTTTTTGAATTTTGTATGCTCGTTTGAAAATCTAGTCGAAATCTCGGCCGTGACAGTTCATGTGTAGTGATTGAATCATGCAAAGATTTTTGTGTATCTCTGATGAAATGGCTAGTTGTGAACCTAGAAATGAAATTTCTGAAAAATAACGGGCAAGATATATAGCAGTTGCAGTTCAAATTTTATCCATTTTCACAGGTCATGCAGAAGAAAGGAAAAATGGTAAACATTGTTATATTGTGAAGAACTATTGTGATATTCCCTAGCTGCTAGCTGCTGGTCAGAATGTGTTTCATGTATGTATAGTGTATGATCCCTAGCTGTTGTTTCATATATGTATAGTGTATGATCCCTAGCTGCTGTTTCTTATTGCAGTACTTCAGCAAGGACTTCACAAAGACCTATCTGAAAAATCTCATCTCGACGAAGCCCAAAAAAATCAGAGTTCATTTGGGGCAGTGGTCAAAGAGAGTGAACATCAAGATGGGAGTGGAGAAGCAAGCCTTGCTAACCAAGAAATGGCTGCGGGTAGCAGAACGTGAAGCATTAGTGCGGGGCGACATTGTGATATTCCGCTTTCGCATTTCAGCCGGCCGTCTCATGCTTTATGTTGACAAACTCTACCCATGCCAAGAATGTGCCAACCGCTGAAGCAGGACATGAAGCCATGTTAGTAGCAGATGTAGTGAACCAAGTTATGTAAATTAAGACTTGTGGTTGCTTTTGGTTCGATTATGTAAATTAAGCCTTGTCGTTGCTTTTGGTGATGAAATCAATGTGTTATGAAATCTGGTTGCTTTTGGTGATGAAATGAATGTGTTATGAAATGTGATGAAATGAATGTGTTATGAAATGTGGTTGCTTTTGATGAAAAGACGCACACTAAGTTATAGATAAAAGGTTTACACATCCGTAGCTAACAATATCACCTCTCTATCCCAATGGCAAGGCACTAAACATTTGAGGCAGAGGTTGTGTGTTCGAGTCCAGGTCTCAAACACTTTTTATGTCATTTTGAAAGACAGCAACAATCTTCAGATAGACAGCAGTACACTAAGTGCAGTATTCAGATAGACAGAAAAATCCATTTTGTCTCAAACATTTTGCAAGACAGCAACAAACCACCAAGTTGAATATTCAGATTACACTCAATAGTAGATTCAGATTACATAACAGGTCTTTTCTGCAAAATTAGAGTACATAACAAGTCTCAAACAATTTTTATGCCATTTCAGTGCACAAAGGCAACAAAGGCACACTAGATTCTTTGCTCAAATGTCTTGCACCAGGGCTCAGCCTTCCTTGTGTGAAATGCATTTCAGTGCACCATTGCTCACACTAGATTCTTTGCTCAAAATCTGGTAGCAGTGACAAGGTACAAGGAGCAAACTGCAACAAAATTGAAGTAATTGGTTAAGAAAAAACAGTGACAAAATCTGAAATTTTAACAGTGACAAGCATCAGGTACAAGTCATGAAATTTCAGGTATAAGTTACCTTCATGTCCATCCGCTACTCATCATCGTCGACACCAAATCCTGGAATTCCATGGCCAGTCCTCGTTTCCTCATCATCAGCACAATACTGGTGCATGGTATCATCATCATCATCGCTTTCATGATCATCCGCCACTACTTTTCTTTTTTTCCTTATCTCCTCTACAACAGCAGCATCAAGAAGAACATGTTCCTGCCGGTCCCTTCGCACTCTGGTTTGCACATGGGTTTCATTTTCTTTCACCGGAACTTCCTCCGAGTTGTCATCCTGGTATGTGAGTCCACCACCACCAGGACCGTTTCCTATTTCCTTTTCCTTCACACTCCACAAGTGCCTATGGGTAAATTTTTGCACAACACGCCAATTTCCATGCAAACGGGTGTCTGGCACATAAAACACCTTTGTTGCTTGTGAGGATAGAATAAGAGGATGATTCTTATACCATAACCTTCCAGTGTTGACACTTTTGAAATGTCCATCATCTTGGAACCCTGTCTTCTTCTTGCCACCAAGGTCAAACCAGTCACAACGAAAGAGGACAACGGAGCGATGAAGGCCTCCACTAGAGTTGTATTGCAGCTCAATGACACTTCTCAGCTGACCATAGAAGTCAATTTCCTCACCATCATGCTCTCCCTCGGTGATGATTCCGCTATTCTGTGTCTTTCTATCTTTTTCACGGCCAATGGTGTGATACCGAACACCGTCAACAATACATGCTGAATACAACCTCACCCGCTTATCCGGTTGACATGCCAAAGCAAACAGATCATCACTCACTTTCTTCTCCTCATGCAACTTTCCAATCTGCACATATAAGCCAGGGTTAGTAACACACAAACCTTCCGTGATGTGGCAATGGATTCCATGGCTTAATATCTCACCTTTTTTTTAAACCAATCAGCAAATTCTTTGGCAAGTCTTTTATCAACATTGATGCGGCTTTGTTCCGATTAAACTCTGCTTTGCAGATCCTATCATTCCAAATAAATAAATTGTGAGTGTAAACATCAGGCAATGCTAAATAAAATAACAAGTGCACAATATATGACTTACTCTATGTATGGTAGAACCTCACGGCAGCTGCTGAGGACAAACCAAACCATCTTGTCGTACTCATCACCCGCATCCAAGTATTCAGACCCTCCGAGGAAGTTCACACCATGCTTGAAAACCGACACATCACCACGGTGCGAGTCATCGCGCTGCCCATTTCTGCCCGGCCGATTCCATCTCGTGTCTATATCGTCAAAGTACCTCGAGCAAAAAGTGAGGCACTCATCGACAACATATGCTTCTGCAATCGATCCTTCAGGCCTAGCTGTGTTCCGCACGGAGCGCTTACATGTAAGCAGCCTTCTTTCGACCGGGTACATCCAACCATAATGCACAGGGCCTCTAAGCATTGCCTCTTTTGGTAAATGGACACACAAATGGACCATCACGGTGAAGAAAGCAGGAGGAAAAATCTTCTCAAGCTTGCAAAGAATTATTGGGATTTCTTTTTCAAGTCTTTTCAGAACAGATAACTTGAGTGTCTTGCAGCACAGTTCTCTAAAAAAGTTTCCCAGCTCGGCAACAGCTTCATATATATCGTCATGCATCAATCCTCGCAGCCCTGCCGGTAAAATTCTTTGGAGGAGAATGTGACAATCATGGGTCTTTAGCCCTTGAAGCTTGCATCCATCGGGTGAGATACACCTTTCTAGATTGGCCGCGTAGCCATCTGGAAACCTGACTGCTCTGATGAAATCACAAAAGGCGATCTTTTCTTCTTTGCTCATTGTGTACCAAGCATGTGGCATATGAAACTTGTCCTTAATAACTTCATCAGGCTGAAGGTGCAAATCTGGTCTTATACCCATATCTTCTAGGTCAAGCCTTGAGTTCACCGTGTCCTTGGACTTCCCTTCAATGTGCATGAATGTCCCAAGGAGATTTTCCGTGATATTTTTCTCGATATGCATTATATCGAGATTGTGCCTCAGCTTTAGATAAGGCCAGTATGGCAGGTCCCACAACCGGGCTTTTCGGTCCCAACATTGACCCTCCTCACGCTTCCTCTTCTTCTCAAGCTTTCCTGGTCTTACATCTTTGACCTTTTCGAGTTGCTCCTCAAGCTCTTTTTTAGTGAATTCCTTTGGCTCGTCTCGGGTTTCAGCCTCACCATCAAACTCTTTGCTTCTTCGCCACTTATGGTTCATGGCAAGGAAACGGCGGTGCCCAATAAAACAAATCTTGTTCCTTATTCTCCTTGAGCAGGGGTGTTTGTCACACCGCACACACGCTTGGTAACCCGCTGTGATCCTCCCCGACAGAGTGTGCAATGCCGGGAAATCGTGAATACACCATATGACCGCAGCACGTAGAAGAAACTTCTGGTTGGGGGTCAAGGCATCGGGCGTAAGCACACCATTCCAGAGCTCGAGCAGTTCTTCTACAAGTGGCTCCATGAAGACATCGAAATCCTTTCCTGGAGACTCCGGACCAGGGATAAGCAGCGCCATCATAAAGTTCGACTGGTCCATACATGCCCATGGTGGCATGTTGTACGGCACCACGAAAACAGGCCACATGCTATATGAGTTGCCCATGTTCCCAAACGGATTAAAGCCATCCGTGGCAAGGCCGAGTCTTATGTTTCTTGGATCTTGAGCAAATGTCTTATACTTAATGTCAAAGTCCTTCCATGCCTCTCCATCCGCTGGATGGCTCAGCTCATCGTCCACAGGTTGCCGCTTGAGCTTGTGCCATTTCATCTCCTCTGATGTTTCCTTCGAGAGAAACATCCGTTGTAGCCTTGGTTTCAACGGAAAATGCCTCAATACCTTCTCCGGTATCGACTTCTTCCCATCAGCATCCTTCCACCTAGAGGCATTGCATTTCGGGCAGTTGTTGTACTTGGCATAAGCCTTCCGATACAGCACACAGTTGTTTGGGCAGACATGTATAGAGACATATCCAAGCCCCAGCTTGCGGATTACGCGCAACGCGTCATCGTAATTCTTGGGAACATTGCTACCAGGGAACTGCAAGGTCAACAGGCTGAGTATTGCATTGAATGCAGCATTACTTATCCGGTAGAAAGACTTGACGTGGAGTAGCTTCACGGTGAAGGTAAATCTTGAGAATTTCCCGCCCTCAACAGCTGCGCGCTTTGCTTCCTCTAACACCTCGGCAAACATGGATTTCTGTCCATCAACATGATCTTCAGAGTTGTACAGATCCTTCAACAAGTCAGGTATCCTATCATCTTCAAACCCATCCTCTTCCTCCAAACCATCATCCCCTTGCAGAACATTTTCCATAAAAGCAATGCCATCATCACCACCAAGGTGTGGCTGTGCTTCAGCTTCGGCATGTCCAGGTTCTCCCTCCAATGCTTCTCCATGATGGATCCACCTATCGTAGGTGCTGGCCATTCCATGAATAAGCAAATGATCTTCAACTCTCCCTTGAGCTTGTTCTTGACGGTTCAGCATTGAGAGCATGGGCAAAGAATGCGATCATCCTTGGCAAAATGGACGCGAACACATTGCATAAATTCTTCAACACCTTTTATGTGTTCACCGGAAAGCTTTCGAACACCCTTTCTGATCCAGTTTCTGTCCATCTACGAAAGACAACATAATGTCCCAACTTAGCAAAAATATCCTAAACCAAAGTTTGCAATAAAATGCACACATTTAGCTGCTGATTTTGTTCATCTGTTCTAAAAACAAAAAAAAAACTTGCAATAAATTAAATAGGTACTAAAAACAAAACAAAAACTTGCAATCTGTTCTAAATATCATTTCACAATAGAGATGAAGTAAACAGAATGTAAACTTTACATGATAAACTTAGCAACAATTCTAAGTGCACATACCCAAAATAAAAAGTGAGAAGCTTTACTGACAACATCAAGTGAGCAATTTCTGGACTTAAGACAGTAGCTAATTAAAATCACTAACTGCTAAATTAAATTCACTAATAACTGCATTTAAGACAACAACATGTTCAAAGGACCAATTAAATTCACTAATAGCTCGCTCTAGTGCTTTTCTGCAGTTAGCTCGCGAGTCAAAGAAGAAGAAGGGAAGAAGAGGGGAGAGAGGAAGGGAAGAAGAAGGGAAGAAGAGGGGGTCATACCGTGGATGGCGGGCAGGGTGTCTCCGCTCCTGAGCCAGGCATGATCTCGCCGCTGACGGGGGGGGAAGATCCTCACGGAGTGGGCACGTGGCCGAGGCGCTCCGCCGACGTCGATGCCGCCGCCCCAGCCGCCACGCCGGCCCGAACTTCTCCGCCCGTGAACGCCTCCCCGAACCCTCGCCGCTGGTGAACGCCCGGGGAGATCCTCACGGCGGGGTCCGGCTGTCGTGGCCGAGGCGCTCCCGTCGACGTCGATGCCGCCGCCCCTGCCCCCTCACCGGCCCGAACTTCCCCGCCGGTGAACGCCGCCCCCAAAGCTCTATGCTGGTGAACGCCACCCCCAACCGCTCTGCCGTCGAACGCCGCCCCCAACCCCTCTCTGCTGAGCGCAGAGCAGCAACCAAATCAAATCACAGAGCCGCGTACCTGTTTTAACAGATAACAGATGAAAATAGAACTATAGATACGTTTGTTTCTGTATATTATCAACATCACCTAACTAGCCCAGTGGTAGAGATGTTGTCTGCGTCGCGCACGGTCGTGGGTTCGAGCCCCCGCAGCGCTCTTTTTTGCGAAATAATAGACGCGCGCGTGACGGCCTCAACAGGGCTGTTGAGGCCAAACTGGGCCGTGGCCCGCCCAGCCCAGCCCAAAATGCTGAAGGATGCAGGCCAGCCCAAACGAGCATGTCCAGCTGAGCTCCGTCAGTGGCTGTTGGGGTGGGTGTGGGTCCCACATGTCAAGCGGTGTGGGCCCATGATGGGTCGACTGTGCGGGACCCACATGTCAGCGAGATCAAAATAATGTATGAGTAGTGACACGTAAGCGAAAATGACACATCAGCACCGACACGTAGGCGATACTGCTGAGAGAGTAGTGACACGTAAGCGAAAATGACACATCAGCACCGACACGTAGGCGATACTGCTGAGTTGACTGTCAACCCATGTGAATGACTAATTTAATTGGTCAGAAAAAAGGTCGTAGAGTAGTGCTATGTGAATTATGACCAATTGATGTATCGAGACTATGACTTTTCTAACAAGTTTGGTCGTTAAGCATTTGGGTTTACGCACTGCAAACCAGTATATGACCAACTGGTTCAAATTGGTCATAGATCTATGACCAATTTTTCAGGGTCACTATCAAAAAGTCACTAGTTAGCACATTTCTTGTAGTGCCGGTAGGGATTGGGAGATTAATCGTAACACGAGACCACCCGCTCGCAAGATCCTTGTTCACTGTGGCCAGCGCGTCAGGACGCCCAAGAGGGAGATCAATCGTATTCAGTTCCTCGACAATCTCGGTTATCGTAGGCCTCTTCACTCGTTTGGGATCGATACATCTTAACGCTATCTTGAGGCATGTCTGAACTTGCTGTAATGCATTCGACATTGTTTCTGCTTGCATCCTTTTGCGCCAGTTTTCAGTGACCTGCAAAAATTAGTGGGCATTTGCACAGGTGAAGGTAAGATACAACATGATATCACTGAAAAAGGCTAGCTTTTTTCACAAACAAAGCTGGGTTTTTTCATTCCTTACAAGGTCGATAAATTCCTGGGAACCCATATCTGGGCATTTGTAGTAGCCCTCCTGTCCTGCTATTACTTGTATGATTATTACACCCAAGCTGAACACGTCAAACTTTGGTGAAATTTGCTGCCCGTCAATGTACCCTGGTGGCATGTATCCACTGCATTCATGCATGCACACCATCAGTTTTTTTTATGAAAGTTACTTATTTCCTCTATCCAAAAATATAAATTATTTTAAGGATGAGACAATAATTGCTGCAAGGTCTTATATAGTGTCAACTTACCGTGTTCCTGTAATTGTATTTGTGACACAGGTTTGCGTACCAAATAGTCTGGACAAACCAAAATCTCCGATTTTTGGTATCATGTTCTTATCCAGCAATATGTTTGCCGGCTTTAAGTCTAGATGGTAAATAGGATCTTTTGAGCCCGTGTGAAGGTACTTTAGGCCCTCACAGATTCCTTCAATTATTTTGTAACGTGCCTCCCAATCTAGCCCGCATGATTCATCTGTAGAGGCAAAAACAAACGTTATGCGTGCAAAATAACATAGCCTAATTAAGCATAGGGCTTTCATGTATACCAGAAAGAAGTTTGTCCAGGCTTCCACCCGGCATGTATTCCAAACAGAGGAGTCTTTCATCCACGCTAGCAAACACATGCCTTCCATTGTACTTGGAAACTACATTTCGTGTTTCGTAACAATAGCCAACTAACCGTATGACATTTTGATGTTGGACCTCCATAAGATTCACAACCTCATTCATAAACTGGTCGTCTTCTAGGCATAGTTGGTTCTTTAGTTTCTTGATGGCAATCTCCTCTCCATTATCAAGCACTCCCTATTCAGAATCCCATGGTAATATGACGCGTGTATGGGTTCATGTGGCTAAATTAGTGGTAGTATCATTTGGGAAGTAAAACATATATACAAGTAATTAATCATACCTTATAAACTACTCCGTAACCACCACGGCCAATTATGCTTTCCTTACAAAAATCATCTGTAATGCGTTGTAACAGCGAGAGCGGAAAGTCCCGTGGCGTTGCACTTGTATTCTCTAGCTTGTTCTCCATGCTCTCAAATATCTCCTGCTATGACGACTATCTTCAAAGTCCGATCTATATCTGATACCACAGAAATATTGTCATATGAGAAATAAGGGAAAAGCTATGGAAAGGCGCCGCTCCGCGCGTCTCACCTGGCGGCGGCTCGTCACGATTCGTGCGAGGTCGCTCGTCCGCGGAACCGCTCGACCGCACGTTCGGATAAGGATTTTTTGGGAGGGTCCACCTGTCAGCCAAAGTCGACGTTTCTGGCCCAAAGTTCGCTCTGCTCTCCCCTGCTTCTCCCCTCGCTCCTCTCCGGCGATTTTGCCGGCGATTCGCCATTTCTGCCCGCAGTACGGCAGATCCTGGCCGGCAGAGAGGTCTTCGGCGAAGTCCCCGTCGTGGTGAGCCACCTCACCTGCTTGATTTTGCTATTTTCGCCCTATATTTCGTCGCTCCGGAGACCATTGTTGCCTCAGCGGCTATTTCGCATTTTCTGGCCGCGCTGACCGTCGCCGGCCGTAAACGGCCAGGCCCAGCTCTGCCTGCGTGGCCTCCGCCACCACCGCCTCCGTGGCTTCCTACCCGCCGGGTCCTCCGGCGCCGGCGCCGCCGCCGCCGTGCGCGCCTTGGAAGTTTACAACCACGCATAGGAGGAGCACGAGCATGAACCCATGTCGGCCTGGTCGCCGTGCTCGACCTCTGCGCTGGCACTTCCCGTGCGCTTCGGACGCGTCCTCCAAGCGAGCAGGACTGCAGGACTGCAGGAGTGGTGTTGTCCTGGTTGTCGCAGTCATCCTCTGTTACCGCTGCTGTTGCGCACGCTGGCCGCCGTCCTCCGACTTGCCGTTCGTTGCTAATTGCTATGGGCTTGGCCTGGTGCTTTCACTGTTTTCCCATCCCGTTTGAGCTGATGCCATTCGATGAGAATCCATAAACAACAATGTCCCTCTGCAGTAATCCCCGCTATGTCAGAGGATCTCGTTCCCGTAAAACACTACTGTAGATTTGATGTTGGGGGTTGGGTTCAATGGTGGAATCCAGTCGGTGCTGTCAGATTTTTTTGTTCTGCTTAGTCTGTAGATGTTCCTCACGTTCTTGTGTTGTTGGGGCAGGTGGACTGGACTTGTTATGGTGCTTGATGTACACGGGTCATGCTTGATCTTGGGTGTGTGCTGGGGCATGCATGAGATGGACCAGTGAATCTGTTTGTTGTTTGTTTTGTTGTTGCTGATGGAGGTGCTAGTCTCCTGACTGCTGGTATATGTTGTACACTTGTACTGATTTTTTTTGTTGCTATTGGTTTAGTGGTTGATGTATAGGATGAGAGTTTGAGAGAAGCATGCTATGCTGGACACATTCGAGGATAAACATGGTGCCGACGACCTGCCGCCCCCTTTTCCGATGCCTCCTCCCGCACAGCCGCGTCATCTGCCTCGTCGCCTCTGCTCCCGCCTCCTCCATTGACGCCGGGCAGGACCGCCTTCAGAAGGTAACTCCCTCCCAATACTGCATTGTGTTCATTTGGAGATGTGAAACTGTAATTTGTTTTGGTTTTGCCCGCCCTGAAATTTAACTGAAACTAACAATTTCGGCGTGGTTTGCTCTGGCAGGTTCCCACACCAATATCAGGAACTTCTGCATCATAGCGCACATCGACCATGGAAAGTCGATGCTGGCGGATAAGCTCCTCAAGATGACATGGACGGTGCAGAACAGGGATATGAAACATCAGTTCCTGTACAACATGGACCTGGAGAGGAAGAAGGGATCACAGTCAAGTTGTAGGTGGGTGAAATGGTGCTGTAGTGGATTAAACTATGCGAAGTCATACTCTATCTTCTCGTCCTTTAGCCAAATAGATTAGGATTATCCTAATGTTAATGTGGAGGCTAGAGAGAATTAACACCAGATGCTTGCTGTTAGCTGCTCTTCACATGAATGATATTAATTTGGTAATTGTTTGCTATTAGCTTGGTAGGTCTGTGTTGTTAATCTGGTTTTTGTGTGCAACAAACTTTGTAGCCGTATATTTTTTATAGATTCTTTTGTGTAATTGTTTTGATAATTTCCGGTTACTTCAGATGGCTCATGTAATTGTACCTGTGTGCCATCACAAAAGAACCAGGTTGCTAACACAAATTAACCTGACAGATAGCTTAAATTAAGCTTAAATTAAGCTGATAGATAGCATGAATTAACTTGGTATTTAGTTTTGAAGTTAACTAGCATGATTTAACGTTATAGCTAGCATGAATTAACATGATAGCTAGTATGAATTAACATAGTATCTATCGTTTTGAATTAACTACACGATTTTAATATGGTTGGTAGCATGAATTAGCCGCTAATACACATGAAATGTGTGCTGCTCTTGATGGAGCTTGGTGGTGGACTGTGATGTTGTAGTGATCGTTCTTTTTGTGCAGTTTGTGTTGTGGGCTAGATCGGTTTGGCTAAATGTTTGCAAACAAAAAGTGGAGCGGAGCGGTGCAGCCTTAACAAGATTCTGGATGATTCGAATGGTGTGTTCTCTTGTTGCTGCCATTTTGTGTTACAATTTTTTGGTCAAGAGTCTTGATGGTCTGATGATGTGTTCTCTTGTAGCTGTTATTTTCTATACTGAACGGATTACAGATGTATAAATTAACCTAATAATTAGCATAAATTAACCTGTTAGCTAGCTTTTGCAGTTAAATTTTGCATTATTTTAACATGATAGATAGTATGAATTAACCTCGTAGCTAGATTGAATTAACGTGATAGTTAGAATGAATTAACCTAGCAGCTAGGTTTTCAAAATTAATTTTTGCATGATTTTAACAAGATAAATAGCAAGAATTAACCTAATGGCAGCGGCGCGCCGGCAGGTGGAACGCCGGAGCGGGGCGGCACTGGGCACGCTCAGAGCGGAGCTGGCCCGGCCGAGGTTGAGGCGAGGAGGCCTTGGCGGAGAAGGACGATGGATGGCGCTGGTGTGCACGGGCCGGAGTGGGGCCAGGGCACTAACGTGGCTGGTGCGGAAGGAGGAGAGGAACCCGGGCTTTGGCGCCGGAGGTCGAGGGCGAGGATGTCGGGGCGGCGAGCTTCAGGCGGCGGCCGGTCGAGGGGAGGGTGGCGAGGCGCGTCGGTGCGATCAGGTTGGGTGGGCTTGGTGGGTCTTTTGGTCCTAGCTAGGCTGCTCTCTCTCAAATTTTATCCGTTGCAACGCTTTTCATGTGTATATATTGTTAAAGAAAAAAATGAGTAGCCCGTCGCTAGTAGTAACTAAGTTGTGCATAATAATCCTTATTGTTTAATCTGGTGATTAAGTAGTGCATATCTGGTAAGTATTTGACAGTAATCTGATATTCACTGACAAAAAAAAAGTTATCGAAATATATCGATATGATATTTAGTTTTGAAGATCTCGGCGAGAGAAAGTTAACGGTGAAAACAGATCATCAATCGAGCAAACGGTTAAAAAGATATATCTTTTCAGAGTTCGAATTGGAAAAAAGCCTACATACTTCCACGCTGGCAGCCTTCGCACGAAGCGAGCTGTTCAATTGTGCGCTGTGCGCCTAGGCCGCCGCTGCGATCGACAAAACAGCGGCGCCGCTCCCTAGTCCTATCCGAGAAATAAATATATTTGACCATTCCAAACTAGGCATGCTGGTATAGCTTTGATATATATGAACATAATCGTTCGCCAAAGAAGTAGGTATATGCTGCTCAAAAATGCCCACACAAGTGTAGCAAAAAAGTCAACAAGCGTTGTAAGCTGTAGTATACTGCTGATTTTAGTTGCGTAGGCTTGGGGAGTTTACCTGCTTCTATCCTAAGCACAACTAGGCCTAAATCGAGCTTTGGTTTCGAAACTGCATACTACAGGATTCCACCCAGACTTGACAGAAATACTTGTAGAAGGAAACTATAATCAATATGATCCTCCCGGCTATGCACTGCCGACGAGGTTGCAGCTGGCCAACGAACTTGGATCGAGGAGCGCTGGATCTGGAGAAAAGGTGCAAATTTTGAAAGTGGAAGGATCGAGACTAGACGATGGCTACCATGGTGAGAGGCAGATATCCAATTAACAACATGTTGAAACTATGCACCCATGCCAAGCTCGAAACTACTATAAACAAGCTAATTAAACGAAACTACTACAGAAAAGCACAGAGAATGCAAGCTGCAGCTTCTTATGAAACGGATCAAAGAAAAAAAGGATAACACTTCGGCTAACCTGGAGAAGGTCAACGGCTCGTCGACGAAGAGAACGGGCTGGAAACTTGATGGGGCTTGCTAATTGAGGGGGATGATATATGATACCGAGGACCTCTCGTCCAACTAATACTTCCAGAGATCAACCATGTGATTGGATGTGATGCTGAATTTTCTATTTAGTCAACTGGTTAACCAAAGCAGCAGGCATAGGTTGTCGATCTTAGTTGCATCCTCGAAATATTTGTAAGCAAGACTTGACCTCGGGGCAGCCAATTTTTTAATCTATTCTTTATGGAGTAGATTATATATTTTACCTTTGGTATATACTAGCAGTAGCAGGGCATCAAGAATCACAATTTACAAGAGTTCCATTCCTACTTTTATCCACCATGTGACTTATTACGTGGGTTACGTGGTTAATATTACGGAAAATTACGACTACCATTGGATTTTATTGAAACTAGAAGAATACCCCGCGCGTTGCAGCGGGAATTCTATAAATTAAATTGGTATAACATGTATGAAATATTCAATTGTCATGATTTAGTTGATCACAATAGTCGAGACACTAAATTAATTCGTGTGAAATTTATTGAATATTTGATGAATAAATATTAGTGAAATGGATAATTATATGGATGAAAAAACATTGCATGGATAGCTTGCATGTAAACAATTATTAATTATTGCTAGTGGAGATGACATGGACAATTCATTGGCCAAAATAGTGGATGATGTAGATAGTTTGCATGTGGAGATAGAAAAATATTAATTACACTTAGTGAGGTTTTGCTTTATAAGAAGTATAGATTCGGATTGTGCCCCTAGTTTTTTTTAATTGGAAAAATAGTACTAACGCAAGCCACTTCGTGACTTCTCCACCACTTGATGCATTTGACGCAGCGTAACGTTAGGTCTGGCCAACTTGTTATCTATTTGACTAATTTTATAACATGTGGGTCCGACCATTTATCCATGTCCGCTTAAACTGATGGTGACATTTTGTGCCTGCCTTGTCGTGAACATTATCTGCCTATAGGTCGGTTAAGATTGGGCCACGGTCGACCAGATAGAGGACATGGATGATGATCTGATGGGTGAAGTAGCTCTTACTCTAGACGGAGGTTGAGGGTACGTAGTCACACTTTTGTGGATGATCAGCTGCAGAATATCGATGTGGTACTCCTTTGACACACGGTTTGGTCTTTCAGGCTTTCAGCCACGCCTTGAATACGTACGTTGGTGGCAGAACCTCCACCATCTCACCACTGAGGCCGTGAGGAACCAGTTCACCACCTCCGGCTCCCTGCAACGAAAGGGAGGCCATCAAAACTTAACGTGCATAGGTAGGCAAGCTCCGACTCTGTGGTACCATAGGACGGATGCCAACGAAAGAAGCTGAAGATCGTGTCGCTGCACTTGAATGATGATGTGGTAGTAGTTGGTGGACGAGTAAATCGACATGACGAGTGCACACATCCACGAGCACTTATCTATGTTGGATTCCGCATTGAGTGGATAACGCCGCCAACATGTCGTTCGGTGAGATTGGAGGTTGTGTCTCTAGTATGGTGGCGACGAGAAAGTGGTCCATTCCCCATGTCAGATGTATCATACTTTGATCTACATACTTAATTTGTTCACTACTCTCTTTCGTATTCGTGTGCATATTGGTCGGTGTGGCCTCTCAAATTTGGTATATTATGGGTGTATGGTGGCTGGCCATGTTGGGGGTGGGGGTGGATGGGCCATCTGGGGAACATATTTTTGGGCTAGCCGGCTTTCTTGCGGCTTTACCGGCTGTGGACTCACAATTTTTTTCTCTGATGTCCATGGTGGTGGGCGCTCCAGTTGGATGAAAATAACTCCAGTGAATGCATTTCATGGCTTGTCCATTGCCACGACATCCCTGGATGTCATTCTCTTTTTGAAGGCGTCGCCTTTTGACTTTCTTCCTCCCCGGTAGGCTGAGTTACAACACCCTCGAGCCCTTTTGTCTTCGTACTTAATTATGGTGGTTTTGGCTAGCTGGTCCGTGTCCTAGGGTGTGTCTCCGTCGAAGTCATGCATCAGGAGAATACTGATGTTTTTCTTCCCATGATTTAGTCCCGTGCTCGATGTGGAGGTTGGTGCGGAGGACCATTAGTTTGGGGGTCATGGAAAGCGAAGGTTTGCAGGAACTTGGTCTTTGCCGCCGCCGCCGATGTCTTGGGACACTGTTTTCCTTCTTTGGGGCATCTCCTTAGTCTTCTCCTCGTTCAGCTCCTTGGAGTTTATGTTTGAGCCTATTATTTTCTCGCCGCTCTCGTGGGCCTGCTCTACATCCTCGATCACCCACCTGATGCATTCCACCTCCCCTTTATTCACTCATGAGTCATGAAACTGAGGCGCCGGTGCCGCCCGCTGTCCCGCATCCGGCATTGCCGCTCCGCCTCATAGCGCTGCCCGATGACGCGGGGTCACCGCTCGCCTACAGTTGTTGGCGGCAACTCCCTGATCGTGATCTTGAGGCCATTCTCGGGGTTAGTGGGCGGTCTGACTCATCGACGTTGTGTGAAGGTTTTTCCGAGCGAAAGCTCCGCGCTCCGGCTCCAGTGACGATGATGTTTGCGGGTATCGTTATCCACTTGGGGGGGGGGGGGGGGGGGGGGCGTTATTGTGGGTACCTTCGCCATGTTAGGGCTCCGGGTGAAACTTGACCACCTCGGTCTCAATGACAGCGACGTGTTACGAGGTCATTATCCTCTTGGGGGCATCGTCGTGGAGTCGTTTTGGTGTCTTTGGTGGCAAGTTTGGTTCTCCTTCTTCTTCTATTTTTTCTATCTTTGATCTATTGTGTAAGGGGATTCATCATAAATTCAGATCGGTTAGACCATTGGGCTTTATTTATAAAGTGGGACAATATCCTATTTCGAGAGAGTCAGTGGAGCGATTGAGCTTGCGCACATCTCGACCTCCTTCTGGTACAGATCGGGACCGAACGGCCACGACAGGATAGGGCAAAGCCCTTATAATAACTTGTTTATGGTTTCGGGCTAAAAACTTGACCCGAGCAAATCCCTTATGTAGGTCTGCCCCTACAATTTTGTGAGGAAAACCTAAAACAGGGAGACGAAATCTGCATATGAACGGTTACCCCTCCCCAAGATATTTAGGTTTCCTTTATTCCACATTACGCTTGGCAGAAAGGACATTTCAGCCCACACCACTTTCCCGCCCGCGTCGCCGCCGCATCATCCATCGCCGAGCGCCGCATCATCTATGTTGACTAAGGAAGAGTTTTTTTTACGGGGACTGAGGAAGAGTTGGAATTTGGGTACTTGGAACCTTCTAGTATGAGGAACATTAATTATATGATTCCCAATACCCAGGTTCCAACTATAGAGAATGCAAATGCGTGTAGCATATCTTCATAGGAGCAATTAGGGCTCAGTCTCATCCAATTGCATGTGTAACTCATGTGTAATCCAAATGCAATTAATTGTAACTAATGTGCAACCCAATTGCGACTGGGAAATCTCTATTTGCAACTCATGTGCAAATCTTGTGTAACTGAGGAAATTTCATACGCAACCCATCTACAACCAGAAAAATCTCAACTGAACTATGTGAAACCAATGTGCAACTACGTACATAAAATTTGAGTTGTATAAATGATATACTGCACAAATCACGATACAAATCCGATTGAGTTAGAACTGAATGAGATTTAATTTAATTCACACTCAGAGTGAGAAATGTCAAACCGAATCTTCATATATATGATTCTTTAGTTTGTTAGAAAATATTTGTGGCTCAGAGCGAATATCCGGAACCTAGAACATTTTTCCGAAAAGGAAGGTCAAGCCTCCCGTCCTCTGCATAGAACATGGGTACACACGATCTTGACTTCAGATTTAAGAAAACGTCAGATAATTTAAATATATTTTTGAATGAAAAACATCCCCACGGTGGATCCCCTTTCGCCCATGCCGCTATCAGCCGTGGTGTTGGCGGTCCCGGTGCTGAAAGTGCCCGAGCTGTAAGGTGTGCGACGACAGCTCCCGAGGAAAGCGGGGCTGTTCCAGCGGATATGTATTGCAAGCAACAGATGAGGAGACACACCTTGTCCGTGCGGAGGTGGCGGTCTGTCCATGGCCGGCGGCTGCTGCTGTCCGATGATGGATAGAGGAGGTGGCCGTAGACCTGGCTCACACACGAATCCGTCGTTGGACATGAGGTCGACGGCTCGTAGAGGGGCTGGTGAGGGGCTGTTGGAGCCCCATCGATGTTCCGACGGCTGAGTGTGCCTCCACGTCACAGATTTGCATGGATCCAGCCAGTTGCAGGTTCGGGGGAGGTGTGGCTACCGATAAAACTGAGCCGATCTCGATCATGGCGGACAATGACAACGTCTATACGTTGTTACCTTGTCGAAAACATCGTTCTTGCAGTTCTATCGCCCTCCCTGGGCCCGCTCCCAAAGAAACTCCAGATCTGGGAAATCTGGGATCTCGGATTAGACGCTCGGCATCGTTTTACCTATAGGGGTATCTTCTTGGAGCAGGTGATCTCTGGGAGTACATATTTCGAAATTTTCCAGATCTATAAGAATTTATCATTTTCGTGTAGGCCGGAATACAACATATTTTGTGTTGAAAATTTTCAGCATCTTAGTTTACGTCATTTTCCACCTTTGTGTTTTTTTCGAAATTACTGAAAACTTAATAATGTTAATTCCAAAAATAAAAAACCGGCCTACATGTAGCCCGGGCGACTTTTCGCGGTCATTGGCTCTATTTTACCTCCCATCGAACGGCTGTAAACTTCTGTTACTATCACTTGGTAAAACCAGGCTGCCGCCTCTCTTCCTTTGACCGCCGGCACACCTCGCCTCGCTTTCTGCGGCGGCCCCAGACCGGCGGCGCCGGCGGCCCGAGGTCTGCAGTGAGAGGAAAAACGAGGGAGGGGGGCGGCCGCGCGACGGGAAGGTGGGGGAGCGGGGCCGCGATGGGCCATGACGGTGGCGGCGAAGCAGTGGACAGGGGAAGAGAGACGGCGTCGCTCGCTACCGGCGGCGGGAATACTGATTGGGGTATTTCCCCAACTGTTTCCGGTGAGATTTCACCTTCTCACCCTTTCTGCAGCTGAGTGCTGCGTTGGACAGTCATTAGTCTGCTGATTGTCTTACTCTTACCCTTCTCTAAAAGAAAGACTGATTACTGATTGTTGTTCTGTGTGTTGCCATTTTCTATTCCAAGAGGGTTTTTGTTTATTACTTTCTTTTCTGTGTCTTGCCATTATTCCTATTGTTTCCAATGTAGAAGAGGAGGCAACCTATTCTATGGGTGCTCTGCTTTCAGATTTCTTGATTTATGTACTATGCTTTTCAGCTGTTAGGTTATTATTAACCACCTTAATAAAATGTATTCCTTTTATCCTGAACATGTGAATGCCATATTTGAAAAGCTTGCGAGTTAGGTTCCGGGGTAGGAGTAAGTTGCTTTCTTTCTGTAGATTTACCGTTTGCACTTGCAAGTTCGCTGTCTGAAAGGTAGAATTGACTGCCTTCACGATAGGCGTGTAATCGATGCAATGAGCGGGATTGGGGAATCAGTCCACGGATAGTTTATATCTGATTTGTAATAACACACATACCTCTGAGAAGCAGCACGTCATGAGGCTTTTAGATGTATTGAATGTATGCTTTGTTTTTCCTTTCTCCTAAACTCGTAGTAATGCTACAAGGAAAAGCTTGCCAGCAGTTCGGTACTCCTGACAGGGACGGTAGAATGGAACGGATTTCTTCTTCAGTCACATTTGGGGAGAGTGCGTTGCATACAGTTTGCCTTGTGCAACATCAGATTGTCTGATTTTTTTATTTACCCAAAGAGGCAAAGAGGTTGTTTTTTATAACTTTCTTTTCTGTGTCTTGCCATTATTCCGTTTCCAATGTATGCTCCGGCTCGTTTAATGTAATATGCTTTAGTAATTCCTTTGTTCTAAACATGGAAATGCTTCCCAGCTGTTAGGTTATTAATATTATTTACCACCTTAAAGAAATGTATTTCCTTTACCCTGGACATCAGGACATGTGAATGCCATATTTGAAAAGCTCGTGAGTTTGGTTCCGGAGCAGGAGTAAGTTGCTTTCTTCCTGACATTCTGTAGATTTACCTTGCAAGTTCACTGTCTGAAAGGGAGAATTCACGAATCATGATAGGCGTGTAATCGGTGCAATAAGCGGGATTGAGGAATCAGTCCACGGATAGTTTTAATCTGATTTGTAATAACACTCATACCTCTGAGAAGCAGCATGTCATGAGGGTGCACACTTGTCAGAACCAATAGGTGGTGAGTGACTTGACCATGCATGGTCCATGCCATGAATGAGAAAGAATCTTCACTGAAACACCATGGTCCAATGATCCTAGCATGGTCCCATAACTTGTCTGTTGAATTTCATTCCTGAAGAGGTGCATATGGTACTCTGCTATTTCCACTGCATGCTCTTAGGCAAAAACGAAAAAATGGGGTTTAAACAAGGGGACTCAAACAAAAACATGAAGCAACTAGGAGAAGAGGGGTTGCCAACTCTAGCTTACAACATTTATTGTACTATTTCCGTGACACGTTTTTGTTAGCATTTTTAGGGAGCTTTTGTATGGATATACGATTAAATTTGCATTACTAATATTCATGGAAGCAAACATTTGTAATATTTCTAATAACACACATACCTGACACCTCTGACAAGTAGCATGCAATGAACGTGAAAGAACCTTCACTGAAATTCCTCCCCGTAGACAAGCACCTGCACATCGTATTTATGGTAATGCTGCCTTGTATTTATGGTAATACTGTACCAATCTGAACTTAGGTGACCCCAACTGGACTTCCTGGTCTGGGTCAGTCAACTGAACTTGACGCCCTATGTGTTCAGATATACTTCCATTCTATATATATACACCTGTGCTTCTCCTAATTATTCACATTCTTCTTCTCCATGCCTCCCCTCTACATACTGCTCGGGATTCTACTCGTGCACGCTTCCCCTTGGTGTTCCTTTGCAGCTGCATATGAAGACACTCTCACGGCAGGCCAAGCACTCCGGGTTGGCGACAAGCTCGTCTCAAGAAACGGCAAGTTTGCGCTTGGCTTCTTCCAGTTCCAGTCAGCAAGCACCATCGTCAGTAAGTCGTCCCACAACACCACCTCCCCCAGCCCTAGCTTGTGGTACCTTGGCATATGGTTCAATAAGATCCCAGTTTTTACTGTCGTGTGGGTTGCTAATAGGGAGGAGCCCATCACCCACCCCAACTTCAATCAAACACAGCTCAAGATATCAAGTGATGGCAATCTTGTCATCGTAGTAAACCATGCCAACTACACTGAATCTGTAGTTTGGTCCACCCACATTGTCAACAATAGGACACAAACCAGAAGCATAAACACTACCATTAGTGCTGCCCTTCTCTTGAACACTGGAAACCTTGCCCTCACATATGAAAAAAAGTTGTGGCAGAGCTTCGACTACCCAACAGATGTGGGTCTTCCTGGTGCCAAGTTTGGCCGGAACAAGGTCAATGGTTTCAATCGCCAGGGCATCTCAAGAAAGAGCCTCATTGATCCAGGTTTCGGCTCATATAGCCTTGAACTGGAGGACACCAGTGGGATCATCCTCAAGCGCCGCAACAACCCCTCGGTTGTGTATTGGCGCTATGCATCCTCCGGAGCATCAACGCTGAATCTCCTACCAATACTCAACTCACTGCTAGATTTGGATCCTCGAACCAAAGGTTTACTTAACCTAACATATGTTGATAACGACCAAGAGGAGTACTACATGTATACTTTACATGATGAATCATCTTCTGTATATGTTTCCTTAGACATATCTGATCAGATAAAGCTGAATGTTTGGTCGCAAGCCAACCAGTCTTGGCAAACCATATTTGCCCAACCTGACGATCCCTGCGATCCGCCTGCTTCCTGTGGACCTTTCACGGTCTGCAGAGGCAAGCCACATCCATCATGTGACTGTATGGAGAGCTTCTCTCAGAAATCACCGCAGGACTGGGAGTTCGAGGATCGATCAGGAGGATGCATCAGAAATACACCATTACATTGCACCAGCGACAGAAACATCACAAGTTCAACGGACATATTCCACCCGATTACTCCAGTTCAATTGCCCTATAACTGGAAAATCATAGCTGCTGCTACCAGTCAGAGTAAGTGCGAAGAAGCTTGTCTCAGTTCCTGCTCATGTACTGCTTATTCATATAGCAATAAATATGCTCTGTCTGGGACGGGGAATTGTTTAGTGCAATTCTGGTTGGGGGCATTGATAGAACTTCTGGAAATGTTCTTTACCTTCGCCTTGCCGCCAAAGATCTGCTGACAAGTTTGAGAAAACATAAAACAAAACCAAACATTGGAGTTGTTACTGCTGCAAGCATTGTTGGCTTTGGGTTACTAATGCTTGTGTTGTTGTTACTGATTTGGAAGAACAAATTCAAGTGGTGTGGTTTTTCTTTATACGACAATCAAGGTAGTGCTGGTGGGATTATAGCCTTCAGATACACTGATTTAGTCCGTGCTACTAAAAGCTTCTCAGAAAAACTGGGAGGAGGTGGTTTTGGTTCTGTATACAAGGGAGTGTTAAGTGATTCAAAGAGTGCTATAGCAGTAAAAAAGCTTGATGGTGCCAGTCAAGGAGAGAAGCAATTCAGGGCTGAAGTGAGCTCAATTGGACTGATCCAACATCTTAACCTAGTCAAATTGATTGGTTTCTGCTGCGAAGGTGATCACAGATTACTTGTGTATGAACACATGTTAAATGGGTCCCTTGATGGTCATCTGTTTAAGAAGAGCAATAATGCTGCTGTCCTAAGCTGGACCACGAGATATCAGATAACCCTAGGAGTTGCCAGAGGATTGTCCTACTTGCATCAGAGTTGTCACAAATGCATCATACACTGTGATATTAAACCAGAAAACATACTTTTGGATGCATCATTTGTTCCTAAAGTTGCAGATTTTGGATTGGCAGCCTTCGTGGGAAAGGATTTTAGTCGAATTCTGACCTCATTTCGAGGAACTGCAGGTTATATTGCCCCAGAGTGGCTTAGTGGAGTTCCTATCACACCAAAAATCGATGTTTACAGCTTCGGCATGGTGTTACTGGAAATCATATCAGGAAGGAGGAACTCCAAAGCTGAAACATCACACAATGCTAGCGGCGCAGCAGCAGCAGTTACAAGCATGATGAATATTTCCCTGTGCAAGCCATCAGCAAGCTTCACAGCGGAGATGTGGGGAGTTTGGTGGATCCACAGTTACGTAGTGAATTTAGTTTGGAAGAGGTCGAAAGGGTTTGCAAAGTTGCATGTTGGTGCATCCAAGATAGTGAGTTTGATCGGCCCACAATGGGTGAAATTGTCCGGGTTCTTGAGGGTCTTCGGGAGATCGATATGCCCCCTATGCCAAGGTTCCTTGCAGCTATAACGGAACAATCTGGTGGTGCAACTTCAATGTAATAATGACTCGTAGTCGGTGCTAATAGTGTATGTTAATTTCTGCCAGTTTGGAAGTTGTAATAATGTTAAATGGGAGGAATAATGGAAGGGAAATGTTGTTGTTGCTAATTAAATTGTCTCTTATTCAGTGCCACTTATGGTAAAAAAGCACTGTTATAAAATATGGCAGAACTAGGAATATGTGTATGTTCTGTTGATGAGATAGTTCGAGATATGTCCATCGAAGGAAGAAGTTGATATATATGTATGCCACTATCTGTTCTTTGTTGAGAGCATGCATAGCCTGGTGTGGCCCAGTGCAGTCTGCACTATTATTTATTTCTGTAGAATGATTTTGCTCCAAAGTAAATTTGCTAATAATGAGATAATTAGATGCAGATCCTAGAAGAAAGCAGCCACCCATGGACGAGAAGGTATCACACAAAGATGACAGCAAGTGCTCTAGCTCCTTCTTCATATGCTGACAAAGCAACAAAGAAGCATCCTCTCATTTAACATTTTTTCGTTACCCTGTCTAATTATGCAAAGTACTAGTTTAAGTTTTATCTTTCTGAAAAATTCTTTTTTTTATCTGCAGATTGCAGGACACCTCCAAGGCTGGTGAGGACTGAGGTGTCCTACAAGAAGGTTGCCACCTCCTCGTCGTAGTAGTAGATCTCCCGTTCGCCGACTGATTCACTCCCTTTCAAGATCAATTTGTCCATGCAGGTATTGGTAGTGTTGACTTAGGTTTATGCACTATTCTTGTACCATTAACAAATCACTTCATGGAACCAATGGCGTCTCTTGCTTGCGACGACGAGAAATCTCCATGCCCTCCTCTGGTTCAGCGAGCGTAGCCAATGGATTCTGCTGGTGAGATCTCTCTTCTCTCCCTCACACCACCCACCCCCACCCTCCAAAATTAACTTCCAGCAGTAGCAACGGATTGAGATTCTTGCTGCTCCCTACCTGCTGCTTGTTTAGGGATTAGCACTGATTGAGATTCTTGTTGCCAGATTAGGTCGCTGAGTATTTGTGGTGAAACACATCACTGTTGGTTTTTGTTTTCATCTCAGACAAACGTTGGTGTCTCTTCTTGCTTGCCATTCAGTGTCTGTTCTGCCAATGTGGAAGAGGAGGCAGCCTATTCTTTGGATGCTCTGTTTTTAGGTATATCTATGCCTTTTATGGTAGTACTTCCTTGTATTATGTGTATATAGAGAGAGATAGCACCAAATGGGTGTACATCTACTCAGTTCAAGTGGGAGCCCAAGTGGGTATGTTGCTGGCGCTCTCCCAATCGTTGTTGGGTAGTAAAAAGGATTTTTGACATTGAATGAGTGAGGTACGTTTTTATCTGGTTTAGCCTGTTAATACCATGTTCATTCAGGCCATTGCCCTGTTAGTTAGCCTTGTGGTTGACCTGACCTTCGTCATGGTCGTCCATGTATATATGGCCTCCAGCCACTGAACTCCTCCTTGGTTTGCCGGCTAGCGTACGTACATGGTTCTTATGGGTTATGGCAATAACACTAAATTTTTAATTGGGTTACAGCTACCAAGTTCAAGTGGCAGCCCAAGTGGGACCTATATAGAATTCCCCACGAATCAGCCCAAGTGTGCACTCCTAGTGGGGTGGGTGTACAGGCACCCCAAGTTTGATGGCTACTCTTCGGTGCGGCAACAATTCTTCACGATACTGTTGGCGTTCCTAATTTTGTACAACTTCATGTTCGAGTATACTAATCATGTGACAGTTCAGGCTGAGTATACTGAACTTGGCATGATACTGTTGGCACGTGATAGTTCATGTCTCTTTCACCCTTTTTTTCTTCAGAGATGACAAGGACAGTATACTAGAATTTCCACACGTACGTACTGTGAAACCTGCCAATTTCCAGGGGACTGGACTGACCCAAGTCTCCTCCAACATTTGAAATGTTCTCCACAGCCATAGCTATCAGTAGAGCACGACTCTTAACTAGTGAGTCAACTGTGCCAGTATTCCCAAGAGGATTGTAGCAACTTCTCTGGTCAGTCAAGCTGAAGATGCTTCATTGGAGGCCCTCCTTGGTGTGATAAACCATACCAGCTAGCACATAGTTTTTTATGGCAATACTGCCTTGTATTATGTACAGATAGCACCAAAGTGGGTGTGCATCCACCAAGTTCAAGTTGCAGCCCATGTGTGTGTAGTGTCTACAGCTGCCTCTTTGTATCTAGTGCTGACTTGACTTCCCACATCAATTAGCTGAACATACCTTGTCCATCCTCCATGCTATATATATACATCATCTTCTTCCTCCTCTGAATACCAGAGCACATTACATTCACACTCTTCTCCATGCCTCCCCTCTGCATATTATTACTCGCGCTGCTCCTCTTGCACACTCCTCATTGGTGCCCCTCTGCAGCTGCAAATGATACTCTAGCTGCAGGCCAAGCGCTCGTCGTTGGCGGCAACCTCGTGTCGAGAAACGGCAAGTTCGCGCTCGGCTTCTTCCAGTTCCAGCAAGCAAGCACCATCAGTAAGTCCTCAAACAATGCCACCAACTCCAGTTGGTACCTTGGCATATGGTTCAATAAGATCCCAGTTTGCACTGTCGTATGGGTTGCTAATAGGGATCAGCCCATCACGGACCCCAACCTCAGCCTAACACAGCTCAAGATTTCAAGCGATGGCAATCTTGTCATCGTAAACCATGCCGCAAACAGTGAATCTGTTGTCTGGTCCACTCACATTGTCAACGGTAGGACACAAACCAGTAGCATAAACACAACCACCAGTGCTGCAGTTCTCTTGAACACTGGAAACCTTGCCCTCACGGAGAGCCCGTCGTCTGACCAATTCGTGTGGCAGAGTTTCGACTACCCAACAGATGTTGCGCTTCCTGGCGCCAAGTTTGGCCGGAACAAGGTCACTGGTTTCAAACACCGTGGCATCTCAAAGAAGAGCCTCATTGATCCGGGTCTCGGCTCATACAGCGTTGAGATAGAAGACATCAGGGGGATCGTCCTCAAGCGCCGCAAGCCCTCGGTGGAATATTGGCTCTATGCATCCTCCACAACATCAGCGTTGAATCTTTTACCACTACTCAATACACTACTAGGTTTGGATTCTCGAACCAGAGGTTTATTTAACATATCATATGTTAATAACGACCAAGGGGAGTACTACATGTACACTTCACATGATGAATCATCATCTTCCATATTTGTGTCACTAGATATCTCTGGTCAGATAAAGCTGAATGTTTGGTCACAGGCCAACCAGTCTTGGCAAACCATATATTCCCAACCTGACGATCCTTGCATTCCGGCTGCTACCTGTGGACCTTATACGGTCTGCAGTGGCAAACCACATCCATCTTGTGACTGTATGGAGAGCTTCTCTCAGAAGTCACCACATGCTTGGGAGTTTGAGGATCGAACAGGAGGATGCATAAGAGATACACCTTTACAGTGCAGCACTAGTGACAAAAACATCACAAGTTCAACAGACATTTTCCACCCCATTGGTCAAGTTTCATTGCCCTATAATCCAAAAAGCATAGTCGTTGATACCACTCAGAGCAATTGCGAAGAGTCTTGTCTGAAGTCCTGTTCTTGCACTGCTTATTCCTATAACAATAGCAGATGTTCGGTCTGGAATAGCGAACTGCTTAGTGTGAATTTGAATGATGGCGTTGATAACACTTCTGAAGATGTTCTTTATCTGCGCCTTGCCGCCAAAGATTTGTTGCCAAGTTTGAGAAAAAACAAAAGGAAACCAAATATTGGAG
Source organism: Poa pratensis (assembly GCA_947311845.1). Taxonomy (NCBI): domain Eukaryota; kingdom Viridiplantae; phylum Streptophyta; class Magnoliopsida; order Poales; family Poaceae; genus Poa; species Poa pratensis. Next base: position 35,066,733 of record CAMZMU010000104.1, read on the forward strand.
TTGTTACTTCCGCAAGCATTATTGGATTTGTGTTACTAATGGTGATGCTGCTACTAGTGATTAGGAGGAACAAATTCAAGTGGTGTGGTTTTCTGCCACTATACTACGACAATGAAGGTAGTGCTGGTGGGATTATATCCTTTCGGTACACTGATTTAGTTCGTGCTACAAAAAACTTCTCAGAAAAGCTAGGTGGAGGTGCTTTTGGTTCTGTATACAAGGGAGCATTGAGTGACTCAAAGACTACTATAGCAGTCAAAAGGCTTGATGGTGCCCATCAAGGGGAGAAGCAATTCAGGGCCGAGGTGAGCTCAATTGGACTGATCCAACACATCAACCTAGTCAAATTGATTGGTTTCTGCTGCGAAGGTGATCACAGATTGTTGGTGTATGAACACATATCAAGGGGGTCTCTTGATTGTCATCTCTTTAAGAAGAGCAATAGTTCTGATACTTCTGTCCTAAGTTGGAACAACCGACATCAAATAACCCTTGGAATTGCTAGAGGATTATCGTACTTACATCAGAGTTGTCGCGAGTGCATCATACACTGCGATATTAAGCCAGAGAACATACTGGTGGATGCATCATTTGTTCCTAAAGTTGCGGACTTTGGGCTGGCAGCATTTGTAGGAAGGGATTTTAGCCGTATTCTGACTACATTCAGAGGAACTATAGGTTATCTTGCCCCAGAGTGGCTTACCGGAGTTGCTATCACACCGAAAATTGACGTTTACAGCTTTGGCATGGTGTTGCTGGAAATCGTATCAGGAAGAAGGAATTCCTCACCTGAAACATCAAGCAACACTAGCAGCAGCAGTTATCAACATGCTGAATATTTCCCTGTGCAAGCCATCACCAAGCTTCATTGCGGCGATGTGAAGAGTTTGGTGGATTCACAGTTACATGGTGACTTCAATTTGGAAGAGGCTGAAAGGGTCTGCAAAGTTGCATGTTGGTGCATCCAAGATAATGAGATTGATCGGCCGACGATGGGTGAAGTGGTCCGTGTTCTCGAGGGTCTACAGGAGATTAATATGCCCCCGATGCCAAGAATACTTGCAGCTATAACAGAACAATCTGGTGCTGTCACTTCAATGTAATAGTAATTTACAGTTGATGTTACTAATCTTTGTTTCAGTAAATTTTAGAGTTGTAGTGTGGAATGTAAGGAATAAATTCTCTCTTTTTGGCTGCCAAGAACTATAAGCTAGCATTCTAGCAAAATTAGGCAGACTAGAAATATGTGTATGCTTTCTCAATGGTGTGGTCTACTCACTCGGGGCCGGTTGCCTGTCCCTCATCACCAGACATGGCGACGTTGCTGACAACAAGGAATTGGTTGGTCCTCAAGATCTCAAAAAGGCAGTCTGTGCTGCTCCATGCAAGCAGGGGTACATGAGCATCTGTATTGCACACTACACGTGCTTGACAGAATGCAGGCTTGCTCCAGTTCCAGTGTGGCTGCATATAAAACATGGATCCAAATGGAAAAAAGGAATTCAGATTTGAAGATGGGCAAAGCTGATATGACGCTACTAATGCGTTCCACATATAAATGCAGTTGATATATGATTTTCTGCTATAACCATCTTCTCTTGAGGAAATTATCGTCTTTCTAGTATCTTGGAGATTATAGTGACTAGAAATTGAAGATGGGAAAATATGATATCATTCTTATTTTATATTTCACCATACTATGCACGGCAACAATTGTGATGGCATTATATTTATTTCTAAAGAATGATTTTTCTCTGAAGTAACTCAGCTAATCATGAGGTTATTATATATGTATATGCAGACTTCTATGCAGCCTCCGGTGAATATGTCACATAAACACGGCAGTAAGATTCATAATAGGAGGAAGAGCACAGCAAGTGCGTCAGTCCGTGCTGACAAAGCAACGAAGAATCGTCCTCCTACTGCAAAGATGACATCTGGGTTCTAATTATTCTAAATTCTAAAAATTTGGTGAAGATTCCCAACTAGAAGCAAATAACTGTTTCTCTTCAATTGCTGCCTCTTTTTTCCTTTCTACAGTTCGTAAATTTTCTGATGAATTTATGAGCGGTGTTTATGTGTTTTCCTTGGGAAGCATAGACATCTGGAAGGAGCGCAAAGCACAGGATTTTCAAGGTATTGCTTTGTACTGTGCTTACAGGTTCATATTAAATTTCAGAGGGAATAATCTACAGCAATTTATCCTATGTGAAAATATCTGTTCAGGCAGTCTTTCAGACCTGTGGGGCAGATATAGGTTACCATTAGCATGCTTATAGGCAGGCTGCCAAGTATAGATTAAGTGTTTGTTTGCAGACCCTAATCAAAATACTGGTTAAGCGAAAATGCCTAAATAAACTCAGATCTGGCCGTCCAATTGGATAGTGGCATACTTGCAATTTTTCTAACCTGGCTGTGTACCTGGTTCAACCCAACCAGGACCAGCCGGAGTCATACAGCAGAGAGCAGAGGACATCATCCCAGCTCCAGCTCGATGTCAAGTTGTCAAGGGCAATGACAGTCCAGCCACCGCAGGCCGCGCAGCTACTCCAGCATGACCAAGGGCACGGCGGCGACTACGGCAACTCCGGCGAGCATGGGTCTTGCAAGCTCAAAGTGCGACTTAGTCGGCCATGCCGCCTATGCGAGCTCGTCTCTGGGCGCTGTGGCGACTGGAGCCTCCTTGAAGCCGCGGGCTTGGGTGCGCTGGCCGCCATAGGGTAGATTGGCAGCGTCGGCCGGGAGCAAGGTAAACTAGTAACTTGTCTGCCAGGTGAGTCCGCCATAACGGAAGATATATGTTCTCCTTTTCGTGTTTGTGAGCGATAGAATTTGGACTTTGTCATCTAACTAAGTGCAAAGTTCCCACCCATGTCAAGCTTGGCTCAACTTACGTCGTGTTCCAAATATTTCTTGGCAATGACTACTGCCAGTTGATTACTTGACCAATTCAGTGTCCAAAGCGAAATGTCTTAACAATAGTGTCAGGGGCACACAAACATGTTACCTAAACACGACGACAACGTGCAACTGTTTACATTGAATGTGCTTCCTGTTGAAAATAGTTACGTTGGTTGAAGTAAGGGCAATGGTTGGAAATAGCTATTGCAATTAAATTCAGTTGTTAGCAGAAGAAGAAGCCAGGGAGCATCCTCTTGCTTGGGCAGAAGCACGATAGAGGCTGGTTCAGAGGAGATCATGCCACGGATTTTTCATATGGATGGCTTCAGTAATAATTAGTTCATCTACACATGACAGTCAATGCCGTGCATATAAATGATATTAGTAAGAAGAAGGACTGGAGTTCCATTAAAGGTATATATAAGTTTCTAGAAGTAAGAATCCTTCAACAGCCTTGGAGTACAGGAAAAAAAGTACTGTACCTCTTTCCAACAGTAATCCTTATATTGAGGCAGAAATCAATAAAGCTCTATCTTTCTCGTTCAGAAAAGGAAGAGAGAAATAAGTCCACCTCCTGGAGCATCACCATTTGACCATCACAATCAATCTGACTAAGCTTGATGTATTCAGTGGGGTATGCATTATTTAAATCATATGGCTCCAGCTGATAACAGCATGCCTTGATGAGTTGTCGGTATTGTAAAATTTAAAGTCTACCAGTAGCAAAACATCAGTTATGAGGTTTAATTATTGGCAACGATTGCAAATTATTTATTTTTAAATGTCTTAAGAATAGTCTGAGGGGGCCGATTCAGTGTAAAATAATCTTGATGTCTCTTTCTTTAACACCAACTTGCTGCTACCTAAGCCATGTTGGTTATAAAAGACTAACAAAAACTCAATTATTGGTTAGTTGTTAGCAATACTTAATCGAAATAACAAGCACCGCTAAACTACAGATGGCTAGACCATCTTTGCAAGCCTAGACTCAAGGATTGCATAATTTGTCTCACACACGGACGACGCTCTCGCAGGAGCTTCGGATCTGATCGTCGCCCAATATAAGGTACGTACATACGCATCCATAGCTGAATTGTGATTTCATGGACAATATATCTTGTGCATCAGCAAGAGACAAGATAAAGTCAATTTTTTGTTGATAAAAATTGTTTCGCTTACTTTCAGCTCTTTTTTTTCCAAAGATGGGGTTAGACTTGCATTCCATTATCAGATAATGTAACAAAGATGTGAAGTGTTACAACTTATTTTCTCGCACGAGCAGAGGATCGTTGGACTGAACTCAAAGCCTCAACAACCATGGCAGAGGCCGTGGTCGGGCAGCTGGTGGTGACGCTCGGCGAAGCGCTGGCGAAAGAGGCGGTAACCTTCGGCAGGGTACTGCTGTGCAAGGAAGCCTCGGCCCTGAGGGGTCTCTTCAGCAAGATTCGCGATTCCAAGGCGGAGTTGATGAGCATGCAGGCCTACCTGCAGGAGGCTGAGCGGTTCAAAGATACTGATAAGACCACCGCCATCTTCGTCGGTGAGATCAGGTGTCTCGCCTTCTGGATCGAAGACGTCGTCGACGAGTTCACCTACAAGCTGGAGGAGGACAAACATGGAGGGTTCACCGATAAGATTAAGAAGAGGCTCAAACGTATCAAAACCTGGCGCCGCTTGGCGGCCAAGCTCCAAGAAATCGAAACCAAGCTGCAGGATGCCAATCGGAGGAGGACGGTTTACTCAATCGGCAGATTTGCTTCTTCTGATAGATTGACGAATCAAGTTCAAGCTTTGCATTTCACCAGGGATGAGGACCTTGTGGGGATCGAGGAGAACAGGCACAGGTTGATATGGTGGCTGACTGGTAACAGTGGTGGTGATTCAGAGCAGAGGAGCAGAAAAGTCACCACGGTATGGGGGATGCCTGGTGTCGGCAAAACCACGCTGGTTGCCCATGTGTACAACACCGTGAAGGCGGATTTTGACGCCACGGCGTGGGTAACAGTGTCAGAGAGTTACTGCCTGGAAGATCTGCTGAAGAAGATCGCCGCCGAGTTCAGCATCCCAGTAGACACCGCCAACATTGAGATGAGAGGCCTAGCAGACTCCATTCACAGCTACCTTCAAGGTAAAAGGTACATATTGGTCCTGGATGATGTCTGGACTGAGCGCTTGTGGACAGAGATAAGGAATGTGTTCCCAACTTCTGATTGTACCGGCCGATTTGTCATAACATCAAGAAATCATGAAGTGTCATTGTTGGCAACTAGCGAGTCTGTAATCCACTTGGAACCGCTACAACCGCATCACTCCTGGTTGTTGTTCTGCAAAGGGGCCTTTTGGAATCATGATGACAAAGAGTGCCCGTTGGATTTGCAGAATTTGGCTCGGAAGTTCATAGCAAAGTGTCAAGGCTTGCCTATTGCTATTGCATGCATTGGCCGCCTACTGTCCTGCAAACCCACAAATTCTGCCGAATGGGGAAATGTGTTCAGTGGTTTGGATTCGCAGTTGGCGAAAGATGTGATCCCTGATGCACACATGATTCTAAAGGTCAGCTTGGAGAACCTTCCATACGATTTGAAGAATTGTTTCTTACACTGTGCAATATTCCCAGAGGATTATGTATTACAGAGGAGGATGACAATGAGGCAATGGATTTCCGCGGGGTTTATCAGGGAAAAGAAGAACAAAACATTGGAGGAAGTGGCAGAGGGATACTTGATTGAGCTTGTGAACCGAAGTCTGCTGCAGGTAGTGGAAAGGAATTCTGCCGGACGACTTAAACATTGTCGAATGCATGATGTCATACGCCTTCTTGCCCTCAACAAAGCCAAGGAGGATTGGAGGAATGCTTTGGTGAAGTTTATAACAGCTTTTCTACTGGAGTACTCTCTGTAGAGGGCACACGCCGCGTTTCAGTCCAGGGTGAAAATCTTGAAGAACTGAGCCGATCTGGTGCAACACATCTCCGTGCGCTCCATGTATTTGAGAGGCATATCAATGTTGATTTTCTGAAGCCTATCCTAACATCTTCAAATTTGCTGTCGACATTGGATCTGCAAGGTTCCCGTATAAAAATGCTGCCCAATGAGGTATTCAATTTGTTTAATTTGCGTTATTTGGGCCTTAGAGCTAGCGCCATCGAAAGCCTTCCTGAAGCACTAGGGAGGTTACAAAACTTGGAACTCTTGGATGCTTATGATGCTAAGCTGACGTGTTTGCCAAACAGTGTTGTAAAGCTGAAGAGGTTAATATACCTGTATGCATGTACTGATCCTGGTGTATCGGATGCATTTGAAATTGCAAGCTTAGATGGAGTCAAGGTGCCTAAAGGTATACAGAACTTGGCAGGACTGCAGGCTCTTCTGTCAGTCAAAGCCAGTCAAGAGTTTCTTTGTGAAGTTGGAGCTTTGACAGAGCTAAGAACGTTTACTGTGCGCAACGTGCGTAGTGAACACTGTGCTGACTTGTGCAATGCAATCCCCAAAATGAAGCATCTTGCTCATCTCGATATTGCTGCTGAAGCTGAGAATGAGGTGCTGCGGCTGGAAGGGCTATGTTTACCTCCAACTCTTCGTGGTCTTGGTTTAGCAGGGCAGCTGGAAAAAGCATCGATGCCTCAGTGTCTCTCTTCTTGGTCTCGCCTTACAAGCCTCACTCGGTTGTCCCTGGCATTCTCCAATATTGACGAGGATACCTTTTCGTGTCTGTGCAAGTTAAGTGGTCTACGTTCTCTTGATCTAAGTAACAAGGCTTTTGAAGGGAGGAGGTTGGATTTTCCTGCCGGGTCATTTCCAGAACTTCGAGTTCTACACATAGTGGGCGCAGAACAGCTCAACCAAGTAGGAATAGAGGAAGGTGCGATGCAAAACCTCTTCCAGCTATGGTTTATAGTATGCCCTGAGCTAGAGTCTCTTCCTGATGGCATCGAATATCTTAGATCCCTTGAGAAATTACGTTTGAAAGACACATCAGAAGAGCTGGTAGAGAAACTCCGGCGGCAGCGAGATTCAGATGAATACAGCGAAGATTTAATGAAGATTAGCCACATAAGGAATGTTACAGTTGAGCTGTCGCATAAAGGACTTTTGGAAAGGATTTAATGATCGTCACTGCTCCAAGGTAAGGATTCGTTTTGTCTTCTTTTGGGACGGGGCTTGCCTGCTCCCCGCTCGTGCTCCCATCTGTGCTCCCGGGTACGTGGCGAGCATCGGTCGCTTCCCCTCGAGAGGGGTTGTTTTCTCTCGCAAAAAAAATATCGGGATACCGATCAGAGAATCCCGTACGAGTATGACGCGGTCGTTCCCATCCCCATCGTATCAACGCCTGCGCTTGCCAGTACTTTCAGTTTCTCCCGTGGAAGCTTGGAGAAGACAGAAGAGAATGGACGCCGGTGGGGATGAAATCGAGATGTCCTGCGCCGCCTCCCCGTTCGTCCTGCCCACCTTTCTCTTCGCGGACTGCAGTCTCTTGTTGTCGCTGGTTTGGCCCCTTTGTCTCATCGGAGAAGAAGCTGGTCACCGACTCGCCGGCTCGAGCTTGGCACGCCGGACCTGGAAGTGGCGGATCATGGTGTTGTCTGGGAGGGCGCAACTGCTTAGACCGGCTCGAGGCTGAAGCCCAGACCCGTAGGAAGCAGTTCGTCGTTCCCCGGGTGCCGCAACGCGGCAGGCGCGGAGGCTGCAGATGTGCCATGGAGTCATCGTGATGTTGAACACGAATCTGGTGTTGCCGGGGAGTTTATCGCGACGTGCTGCCGTGCTGGAACTACAAGAAGATGTACAGAAATTTGGGAGAAGGGCGCCGGCGTCCTAAAAGGCGTCGCCGCGCTCAACGCCGATACACACAAGGAGCTGGTGTCTCACTGTCTCCCGTACTTCCAAGATTTATTTAATCTATCTACGCTTCCGAAGAGCTGATCTCTGTGGTGTGCTCATCTGCTTTATTAATGGTGTGCAAGCCCCGTCCATGGTTTCCCTCCAGTCTTCTTATTTTAAGCCGTGCGAGTATTACGGAATAGATTCGTATTAGGGTGGGTATCCCGTTAATTTCTTTGCGAGAGAAAACAGCTCGTGCGGGGAAGCGCCAGATGCTCGCCACGTACCCTGGGAGCACGGATGGGAGCACGAGCGGGGAGCAGGCAAGCCCCGTCCCTTCTTTTGTGCATATATTATATATGGACGGAATTAAGTTAACAACTGGTAAGCTAGTAATAATGGCTGACATGAATCTATTACTTATGAGTTTGTAAAGCTAACGGGATTCCTTTCTCCATGCTCATGTGTATCTTCTTTACCACGAGTAGAAGTATGCAACTACATAGCCCATTACTGGTAGAAATGATTGTAGAAACAAGCAATAGATCATACAATTTCCTTTGTCCTCCTATTGACATATGTATGCTATATTAGTATACTTATGATATACTAGCAAAGCGCCCGTGCGTTGCAACGGGTATAAAATAAATGAAACATTTCATTTTAAGTAATCTATAACAAAGCCCGTGCGTTGCAACGTAAATTACAAAAAATAAACTCCCTCCGATCCGAAAATATTGTTGCTAGTTGTACTATCAAACTAAACATACTCAGTTCATTTGTCTGACACTTAAAAATCGATCAGAAGTAGTAAATGCTTGATAAGTAGTTGGATTTAAGTTTGATAAATGTTAACATACTCCTCTTATCAGCCCACCATCATCAACACGGGACAACCCCTCACTTCCCATATTTTCTTCATCTCCCTTTAAGGAAGTCAACGTTACTTGTTGATCGAGGTCGTTAGTATATTTATATGTTAGCAGAAAAAAATGTGTACAAGCAACAAAATAGATTGAGGTAAGACATGACTAAGTAAAAGATCCCGTGTAATTCATGAAGCCAACTAATTAATAAAATCGACCCCTTGCAGTTTAATGGTAAATAATATAATTGCAGAATTTCATAATAGAACACCATATAGGCTGACTCATCGCTTCTGACATCAAATTTCAGCAGGGAGGTTCTCTGGTTCGTAGTGCTTAGCATTAACAAAGTTGGAATTCAGCACAAAGTCAGTCACTTAGTTATTTGAACACACGCTGGCATCGACAATACCTGCAAGTGTAGTCCAAGTACTCCACCGAAGGAAACCTGATACATACTGTCGGCGTCAGGCACAACTTAGAGACAATGATCAACCTGGACTGACAGTTTCAGTCAGCTAGCGGCCTGAAATTATGTAGGCTTTCCAGTTCGTCTTTCACAGTACATTCATCGCAGGAAACTGCAAAGCTGATTCTGCCAATCGTACCTTACAAATGAGTTTTCTGCATTCTACCACGTATCTGAAATTCTGAATTACCCGTAGCAGCATGGAAGCAAGAACAAGTACGTACTTTTTTCTTGAACTGAAAAGAAAAAAATAACAAACCCTACAGAAAGAAATCCAGTACAACACACGCACCTGCTCAGGCACTGACGAAGGGCCAGAGACCCAAGCGGCGGCGGCGAACGCCACGGCGATCAAGCACGGCCTGATCCTCGCGGCCATGGCTTCCAGCAGCGCCGCGCCTTGGCTGACCATCAGCGGAGCCGCGCAGCGCGAACGGTGTGTACAGTTTCCGCCCGTGTTTGCCGGATAGACGCCCGGCCGCCGCCCACTCGAGCTCACTCCGGTCGCCCTCGACCACCTCCTCTACTTCCAAGCACGGAATCGTCGTCGTGGTGAGCTCCTGGTCCTTCTGGTCCATCTCCCCATCCTCCCCGTGCTCTGATTCTTCAGATCGCCATGGTCCCCGTCCGCCGCCGCGGATTTGGTCCCCGCCGGCAATTCCGGCGACCACGATTCGAGCGCACCTCCTGCGTGTGCTCCGGTTGTGGGAGGTAGCACGTCACGTGCTCCGTGCCGTCGTCTGGCGGCGCGAACCTGGCGACCCCTCTTCCATCTGCTCCGGTTGCGGGAGGTACATGATAAGGTCGACTGGAGCACAGGTTGATATCCTAGTTATGCAGGGGGTAAATCACAAAACATCCGTGACGCACGACCTACCACCGCGACGTACGGACGGACGAAGGAAGAAACACTACTCGTATTATATAGTAGAGATGTTCAAGCAATTGTTGTGGACTCGATTTTGAGTCCTATTTGTCTTCTGTTAATATTGTTGAGTGTATAAGTGGATTGCCCTCCCTTTCCATCAGATCGGTCTTATGGAATAGTGGTTAGCGCATGAAACTTGACATGGTATCACAGCCAAGGTCTCGAGTTCGAGTCCTGTGTGGCGCAATTTTCCTAAAAAATTGCTGGTGCCCCCTCCGTCCACGTACTTGCCTCTTGAGCCGTACCTCTGAGTTTACACATGTTGACCTGTCTGTGACCGTCACATGTGAGGAGGGGTGTTGCGTGTATAAGTGGATTGCCCTCCCTTTCCATCAGATCGGTCTTATGGAATAGTGGTTAGCGCATGAAACTTGACAAATATGACTCATGGTTCCTCATGCGTGCATGTTCTCTCTTTTAAAGTTACTTAAAGAATGTATATCAGGTTCTGCCCTCTAATCCCAAGAGGATGAGTTGACTGACTCATTTGCGATTATTATCAGGTTCTGCCCTGTAATGCAACAGTGCCTTCTCCATCATCTTCTCAGGGGCTTCACAACAGAGAATTACAGAGTTCCATGTAATGCAAATGGCACTTCTTGATGGCTTGGGGAGTTTCTTTTGGAGGAGTTCTAACATATCACCTGATGTGTTAAGGCGCTTATGGAGTGAGAAGAAGTTAATCCGGGCAGGCTATGAAGTTATTCCTGTTTTTGATCAAAGAAGACATGTAAGAAGATAGGTTGTGCGTCAGGTTCTTAAATGAAAAAAATATAATCCATGATTTCTTAAAGGTTCTTAAAGGATGATTTCTTAGCTGCAAAGAAGAGAAACAACTATGAGTTTACCTACGTGGAAACAACTAGCTCATGTGGTCTTACTCGACATGAAGCTGTGTCAGATAGTATTCTGCTCATGAGCTCATCTGTTAGTTGCCTGATATGCTGATGGAAGCCCGTTTTGCAATGTTGCTGTAACTGAAAGACTATCAAATTTGTGACGAACTTGGGGAGCTGAGCTATGATCCTGTTGCCGGGAAAACTAGTCTTAATCGTCGCATCGAAATTAGAATGTATGTCAGTCTTTACCATGGCTCTATGTAAGTAAATCAATGGTCCTATGGCTGCATCGATCTGCAAAAGATGTATGCAAGTTAGCTTCTCAAGTATGCTGATGGAATGCTTATCTATAATGTGTTGCCGGCATGGGTTCAACTTCGCTGCTGTTTGTGGTACCGTACTAGCAAGAACAATTCAACGTCCTTTTATATCTTCTATGGAGAGGAGCACAAGGAACCATGGAAAACTAATGTAAGAATGTCCTCCGAATCTCTCTTTTGCCAGAGTACAAAGATATAGTTCTGTGACCTAGTTGCAAAGAAGAAACAGAACTCCAACGCATGTGGTCTTCTACCATTCAGTTACTAGCAGTTTGTGTTGCCTAGCTGCTGGAAACTGAATCCGGAAAAATGTTGCTGTCAATTAAAGACTATTCAGTTTCGTGCAATGGTCCTGTAGACCTGTTACGAATTTTTTTATCTTATTCGTCTCGTCAATGTTGGAATGTATGTCAATCTTTAATGTGGCTGTGTTATGGCTCGATTATATGTTAAAAGATGTATGCAAGTTAGCTTCTCAGTGATTGTTTATGGAAGGTTTTATCCATCCAGTTGTGAACCAAATAGAGCAATTTCAGTCAAGTTTGTAACATTGTCTTTCAAGTAGACAGTCATGTACTCTGTTTTTATAGTAATACGATCAAGGACCTGAATGGTTTTTGCTGGTTAATCGAGCTCAGCAAGCTCGTTGAACCTGCCGAAAATAATTACGAGTATGCACCGCAATGGCTGCGTCTTTGACAGAGCTCGCCCATTCGTACCCGTACACACGCTGGTGGCCAAGATCAGAGACGAAGCTTCCCTTTGGGCACAGGCAGGTGCGCTAGGACTTAGGGCCTGTTTGGTTTGTGCCTGTGCCAGCCACGCCAAAGCTGGGCGAGCCAATTTATTGGGGCAGGATTCGGCCGCCGGCAGCTTGGCAAAGTATCGGCGCAGAATTAAACTAGAGAAGCTGGGTGGGCTGGGCAGGCCAAATATTTGGTCGACATCCAAATGGGAACCAAAGCCTGGTCAATGACCAATTTTTTGGTCGGGCAACCCAGGGCTACTATCCAAACAGCCTCTTAGGGCCATCATCCCAGGTCTGTGGGATGTTCACTAATTCGATGAAAACATGCGCTTGCCTCCTAGGAGGCCGGCCTGTATCCCCAAACTCTATCTTTTGAATGAAATGAAGCGCAAATGTCGTTTGGGTTTTCTCAACATAAAAAAATCACTTGTATCATCATTTTTTTGCGAAACACAGTACAAACATAGAAAAATAACGAAGTCACCACGGGCGCGTCGCTGTCGACGGGAACGTCACCTCCCACTGAAGAATATTCCGGCTAAATGAGAAACACCATCCTACCACAGGATGGGCTGAGGGTACAACCACCCTCTTAACCATCCTACCACATGCAGGTTCTCCACGTGTATTATCAACTTATTCATGTTATTTTGGATAAAAAACTCCTTTTCGACCAGGGGAAAACCGGAGAAGATTTTGATCAAAGCCTGGCATATGGAGCATTACAACTGACAAAACAGTGAACAATAATACCCTGTCTCAGGTAGGCAGACACATCATACCATAGGACCAGATCAACATTGTTGGAGTTTGAACAAAAATATTAGACAAAGTTGCTAACCCTTCTGCTTCATCTACCAGTCAGCAATAGTATTCATTTTCTCCAGACATGGCAATCCTAGCATTACTGACATTTACACACGGCGCTGCTTGTCGCACAGGTACAAGTGGCATTTGACAGGGCTGGATTGCAGCAAGCATATCAAACCACATTCAAACACTAGAACACAGCAGGAGATTTCGTTGAATCTGCGTTGGAATTTCTCTATATCATAGCACACCAAACTCCCCTTTTCGAAATATATATGTAAAAGCTTTTACATCAGTCACAAAAGATTGCAGATTATTACTACTTAGTACAATTACAGCGATAATTGTGACTTTTCACGAGCAAAGTGCATCACCTCATGACACATCATATGGGCAGTGGACAACAATAGCAGCTTCAGTCTCAGGAATATGTGGTGCCCGTGTTCTGGCATTTGACAAACATGTTGATTGCAGCAAGCATGTGTAACCACATTCAAACAGAGGATTTCAGAATAAGAATCACCTATATCTTACCACACACAAAGTTTCAGAGTTGCTTCTTCTCAGCTTTTCCCAGGCTAAGTTCATTACCTCATAATGTTTCTCAAGACATAATGAGGACATACATTTGAAGGTCGAAATGTTTCTCAAGACATACGGCACATCGAAACCCACAAGGTACACATTCTCTGAAGTTAAGAAGATAGCAAGGCGGTTTAAGGAAAAAGTCGGACAGGGAGGATTTGGAAGTGTATATAAAGGTGAGCTACCAAATAGAGTGCCTATGGCTGTCAAGATGCTAGAGAACGCTACAGGAGAGGGAGAAGTATTCATCAATGAAGTTGCCACCATTGGACTAATCCACCATGCCAATATCGTCCGTCTCCTGGGATTTTGTTCCGAAGGAATGAGAAGGGCTCTTATTTATGAATTCATGCCTAACGAGTCGCGCTAGAGAAATACATATTCTCTCATGACTCTAATATCTTTCAGAATATTCTAGTACCTGACAAACTGCTAGATATTGCTCTAAGCATCGCCCGAGGAATGGAGTGTCAAGCTTCATGCGCTGACCACTATTCCAAAAGACCGATCTGATGGAAAGGGCCAGCGCAATCCACATATACTGTAACACCCCCTCTCACGTGTGACGGGAAGACAAGGGAAGACAAGTCAACACGTGTAGAGTCAGAGGCAGGCTCAAGAGGCATGACGTGCCTGTACGTGCCTATACGTGGACACCGAGGGGGCAATAGCAATTTTAGAATAAAGTGCGGAAGCTAGGACTCGAACTCGAGACCTTGGGCTCTGATACCATGTCAAGCTTCATGCGCTGACCACTATTCCAAAAGACCGATCTGATGAAAAGGGCCAGCGCAATCCACATATACTGTAACATGGAGTACTTGCAACAAGGGTGCAACCAGCGCATCCTCCACTTTGACATCAAGCCTCACAATATCTTGCTGGACTACAACTTCAATCCAAAGATCTCAGACTTTGGGCTTGCAAAGTTGTGTGCAAGGGACCAAAGCATCATCACCTTAACAGCAGCAAGAGGCACAATGGGCTATATCGCACCAGAGCTATATTCTCGCAACTTCGGAGGGGTATCCTACAAGTCAGACGTGTACAGTTTCGGCATGCTGGTGTTAGAAATGGTCAGCGGAAGGAGGAATTCAGACCCAAGTACTGAGAGCCTGAATGCTGTTTACCTCCCAGAATGGATCTATGAGAAAGTGATCAATGATCAAGAGTTGACGCTTACTTTAGTAACGACTCAAGAAGAGAAAGAAAAGGTGAGGAAGCTGGCTATTGTGGCACTGTGGTGTATCCAGTGGAACCCGAGAAACCGCCCGTCCATGACAAAGGTGGTTAACATGCTAACAGGGAGGTTGCAGAATCTGCAGATGCCACCGAAGCCTTTCGTCACATCTGAAAATTAGCCCATGACTTAACTAAAGCATGGAGCGCACAGTACCATGATTCAGGCAGAATTCAATGGTAGAATTCGTCTACGTGGGCGTTGCAAGTTTATGCATATAGCAAGCACAAGCAGTCTATTTCTGTATTACCACTCCATTAGTTGTGGAGATGTAGGAATAATCACTAGTCGTGACCATGTAACAGAAGTAGTTGTTACCTGCAAAATAGTACCTAATAATTGTATGCAATAGTTTATTTGCAACATAGACGATTCACAATTGAACTCGACTTGTATTTGAACAGCTACTTCAGTATTTATCTCCAAAAGTAGTTGAATATAGTTATGTGCAATACAACAAGAGCTGATGATTACCTTATCCAGTAGTTCATTTCCACTCAGACGTATTCTCCAAAGGTAATGATGCTCTATGTTCTTTCCCTTCTTCAGTGATCAGATCAGACTGAATATCACCTTCCTAATAAGTAGTAATATCTACCAGCGGCGATCCCTTTTCGGCACAAAGCGAACCTATCTGAAATTCGGAGAATGCCTTCAACACATTAAACATCCGCATCGGTTCAAGCTCTACCTATCTTGATTGAACATGTAGGTGCCCTAACCATAGCACACACCGATTGGAAAAAGAAAAAGGAAATGCAGTGACAACTTGTGAAGTAGTGGTACCTCTTGATCTCCACGGAGCGGCGGACTGCTGACCGCCGAGTAGTTCACAGGCGTGGGTTCATGGGCTCGACGCCCGGCGGCCAGCGTTATCGGCGGTGGGCTCAGGGCTGAGACCTCGGCGTCTGCTGCTGCTGCTGCTGGGTTGGTGGTGAACCGCAAATGCTTGCTGCGTGAGGGGTGGTCGGAGCGGCGGACTGCTGACTGCAGCCGAGCCGGTAACCGGCGTGGTGGGCGACGGCAGGAGATCGGCTTCTGGCGGCCGGCGTCATCATCGGCGTCGGTGAGCGGAGAGCCAGGCGAGCGCGGCCAAAGCCTGCTAGCCAGAGCCCAGCACGTTTCCTTGCCCAAGGCCCAAAAGCTTTCCCATCCGCGCTTCAACTCTGTCCCATCCCATCTTCTCTTCGTTACGCTCAAAAAAAAAAACTTCTCTTCGTTTTCTAAGAAATGACAGTCAAACGTATTTGAAGTGTATATCAATCTCAATATGCTTTCTACGACGATTATGGACAGGATTTGCCGCCATGTAGACTGCAGATATGTTGTCACAATATACAATGGTGGCAGAGTGGATCGACAATGCTCGACAGGTCTGGCGGATTAGAGGAACCGGAAGTATTATTAGAAGAGTTCCCCAAAAAATAAATGCTCGACTTAGAGAATAGAGTAACACATCACATTCCACACAAATACCTCGGCATGACAAAATCACACAACCAACACTCCTGTGCAACACGCATTGTCAGCATGAACCATAGCGTCGACCCGCAGACCATGTGTCTTCCTCATGGCAGTGTGTTGTTGTTGGTGTAGGTAAATTCAGAATTTTCAGATTAGATGTAAGGAAGAAGTTACGGTGTTTAAAAGTTTCTACGTATGTAACCATTTGCTACTTTGATCATGTCTCATCTATGCTTCCCATTTTAGAAGTTACAATATGTTCTCTTCAAACCTTGCAACCAGAAAATCCATACGTCCATCCCGAATAATGTCAATGTAATATTTGATGATAATTGTTATGTTTTTTCTAATTCAGACTACAGTTACAGTGACATAAACTGCGACATCACACTGAATCTGGGCCGTCGGTGTGGATCTGCAGGGCGGCACGGGAAGGCACACTTGTCAGGCATGGAGTACCATTTCAGCCTATGAATCGATCGGTTGATTGCCGAAGCTTTAGTCTTTTATCTGCATAGAGACAATAATACTACAACTAGCCATGGGACAACGCTGTCGAGTTTGGAGTGGTCTGAGTTTGAACAATTTCAAACTCTTGTTTTATTAGTCAAGTTGCCGATACAACATGTCAAATCTACATATCTACACAACTCCTGTTTATTTAAGTAATTGCATATCAACACAAGTCCTAACTGCTCCACGTCTGGAACTGAAATAGGAAGAAAATCGGATATGTTTAGAAAATGTGCCAAATTTTGTGTTACCAAATGGATAAGTTCAACCAAGAAAAAATAGGGAAACAAAGCTACTTACATGTTGGCACGAAAATCTCGTTGCATGCAATTTTATTTTTGTTCCTCGTTTCCAAACATGTTCATATTATGTGGACCGTTTTAGTAGAATCGGTTACATATGTTGCATGCATGTATCCTTCATGTCAAAACGTCTAGTGCCTGATAAGAGAAACAATATCATGAACAAATTGCATACATGTGTAACAGCAGTATACTCATGTCTACATGCAAGAACACGCGCGAGCATCGCGTGTCATTATATTAAGATAGAAATGAGAGTCATAATTACAGAGATAACCCCTTAAGGGGTGGTCCGAAATAACCCCTTAGCCCTGTGCCCAATGCCCCCGAACCGAACGGTTCGGTGCTTCCGTCTTCACATTATTTCGGTTTTGAGAAATCGAGCACCGATCAGTCATTGCAGGATCACGTAACCGAGGGATCGGTCAACCGAGAAATCGGTTCGGTCCACCGATTGGGCCGAACAGACCGAAAATGGGTCGACACGCGGCACAAGAGCATGCTGGGCAAGCACTACAGACCATGCTGGGCTAGCTAGGTAGGTTGCCAGCACCTAACTTTCCAGCGACAGATCAATCGAACAAGGAAGGAGGAGCCGTAATTTCTGTGGAGTGCACTTTTGGCGATTGATTTGGAAACGATCGGGGCGAATTGATTAGATCGGCGTCGCTTGACTCTGCGGATTGCGGGGCAGCGAAACGAGGAAAGGAGGGGATAAGGGAAGGCCTCGGTTAGTCGGTCAATTCGGTTGACCAAGCGCATCAACCGAAACTACCGAAACAAATTCGGGTTCTACACATCCAGAACCAATCTCAGCACCGAAAAATTCGGGTTCGGTTGCTTCGCTTCGGTCCGAGTTAATACGGTTCGGTCGTTCGGTTCACGGGTTATATGCCCACCCCTAGAGACGAGTGACCTGGCTCACTCAGTGGACATCATTCCCTACACAAAAATAGGTAACCATATTAGGAGTGCGCGAGTTGCGAGAAAATATTTAGCAATTACCGGATTAATTAGCCATAATTGTCAGATTAATTATCTATGAAATAATTACCATGTTCTTTGAAACACAATTACCCAATTAATTAGCCAGGGTTGACAGATTAATTATCCACAATTACCAGATTAATTACCTATGCAAACAATTACCATAATTGCCAGATTATTTGAAAATGCAATTACCGATTAATTCGCCACAGTTGACAGATTAATTAGCCATAATTTCCATATTAATTATCTATGTAAATATTTATCATGTACTTTGAAAAGGCAATACTAAATTATTAGCCACAGTTGACAGATTAATTGACCAACGTTGAGAGATTAATTATCTATGTAAACAATTAACATGTTCTTTGAATAAGCAATTATCAGATTAATTAGCCACAATTGATGGATTATTTGGTCACAATTTCCAGATTAACTATCTATGTAAACAATTATAATGTTCTTTGAAAAACAATGACCATATTAACTAGTCACAATTATCAAATTAATTTAGCCACAATTGACAAATTAATTATCTATACAAACAATTACCATATTTTTTGAAAAAAAATTACCAAATAAATATACACAATTATCAGATTAATTTGCTACAGTTGTCAAAGTAATTAGCCATATAGGCACGGTTATTAGATTAATTTGTGCCAAACAGCTACCAGATTAGCTCTGATTATCACTCAGTAATGGCCAAGTAGCTACCAGATTACGTCTTAACATTACCTTCTCACTCAAATCCCCTTATCTCCCGAGCTCCTCGTGTCATCTCCCCTTCTCTCCTGAGTCCTAACCCCTCGATCCCCTTCATTCTCTAGCTCTCTCGCTGCTACCGGCCGCCCCAGCCTCTAGGCCCTCACTCACTGGAACACCATCGCCCCATCTTCCCCACTACCAGCAGAACTCAGCACCCCTCTTCTTCCTCCCGCACTAGATTGACCGCCCCCCGCCTGGACCTGGTCTAGACACCTTCCTCCATCGTCTCACCTCCCACCGTTGGTCCTTACTTGAAGATCACAGCCGCGTTAGCCGTTCTGCAGCGTCGACCTTCGCCGCCGCGCGGCAGCGGAGGCGACGTTCCTCCTCCTCCTCCCCGGCATGGCACATCCTCGTTGCGTGCTCGGCGACGATGTCCTCTTCCTAAATGAAAGGAACAATAATCAGGCATGCCAGAGTAGGAAAAAGAGGCTAGCCAAACTATACAAATAGACAACCCCTAGAGAACTTCCCACTCGTTAACTTCTCATGCAATTGATCAAGCGCAAACTTGCAACTACCCACTCGTTATCGGTAGTGGGTTCAACCTTGCTATCTAAGCTTTCGAGTGACTGAAACTTGCAAGTAGGGATATTGTGTTGTTGCCACTAAGGTCAAGTAATGTTTGATATATATATATCCTTTCTATTATTTGGTAGATGGTGTGACGGTTTACATTATGTATTGAGATTAAGATGATACTCTATTGTTTTCAACTTAATACCTAGGGATGCAAGCATAAGTGGTCTCGAAGAGGAGTATTAGTTAAGAGAGGCAGTTCAAACGGTCTATATATGTTTTGACTTAATGGGGATTGCCGGATTTGGTTGTGTTGGGAACGTACTGAGAGATAGCGTGCGAGGTACGAGGTTATAACACCCCAGGCTTCTAAACCACCTGGCGATGCTACTACACATCTATAGTTACAACCATATTTTAGAAAACTCTAAAATCGGACAGCATTTTCTTTGTTTAACAGGACATCCACGACAGGCATTTTATGCATACTGGACAAATAATATGAAACAGTTCACATAAACAAGGGAGCAATTTATCATACACCATTCTGCTAACATTCATATGGAACAAAGATCTGAGCCACCAAAAGCTCACACTAAGTATTTTCAAAAGACACGAGTAGAAAGGAAACCAACAAGCTCAACCACTAGAAAACTAGCATAATTGTTCACTAAGCTTTGTCTAGAAATATGTGATCAAGTGATGTGGTGGGTGCGCTACGCCCGTCTCCCATGCAGATGCCATTTACTTATTACCTGAAAACCAAAATGAAAAGCAAGAGTGAGTATAAAATACTCAGCAAGCACAATTAAAGCCACACGAACGATTAAACATAGAACGATACTGATAACATTACTGTCAATGAAAGTATGGAACCGAACATCTGAATATATCCTCCGGACTAGCCCACGAGCTGACAGTTCTCACCGAACTTTATCGGAGTAGCCACTCGGGACAGTCACTCACCGAACGGACATGAAGAATAGCCATCGGACTAGCTCACAAGCAAACGGTTCTCACCGAACTTTATCGGAACTAGCCGCTTGTGAACAGTTTCTCACCGAGTTAGCTATGAAAATAAGAAGTGCTATCGCTGAATAGGAATAGGAAACCAGAACCGAATAGTACTGAACTGAACAATCGGATAAGAAAATTCCACTCAATGAGAACCATCAATCGAACAATCACAGAATGAACAAATGGTTCGTCATGCACTTGCCTTAACCTCGACGCCAACAGAAGAATTATTATCGGCACCAGAAATCCTCACACCTGTTGATGAAACCACTCTCAGAAATACTAGGTACGGCAAGGTAACAACATAGTTTAAATCGTGTCAAGCGCCAGATGTTCTACCCAGTTAATTATCAGGAAGACGTGCACGTATTTGTATTTATACACAGAGCAGGCTTCAAACATAAATAATCACCGGATTGGAATGCACTATATATCTAAAGATAATGGCAGCTCCAATGTTTAAACAAGTACCAAAAAGCCTACAAGAGAGAGACTACTGACAAAAGGCCACGATGTGCAAGCTACCAGATTTAGTCAGGATACTGAAGTGATCAGGACTTGCTACTCTCAACTAGCATCCAGATTGTAAAAGAGGACCATAAGGAGTTATTGGATCTACAAGTCTCTGACACGGAATAGATTCCTTTGATTTAAATATTAACCGCAACTAGTCTGCTGTTAGATCGATCCATACCAATGATTTCTGGACTGAAATGAGGTACCCATGTACTACTATTAACCACCCGCAGATCAACTCGCTGGAAAAAATGGCAGAAGAAAGCAAACCGATCAATGAAGCAGCAGCACCTCTAGCACAACGTGGTCTTGGTTTCAGATCAGTGCGTCGGGGGCTCCGGCGAGGCTCCAATCAGCAGATGAGATCCAAACTATGGCGATGGATTTGCGACTCTGGATGCGGAGCAGTCGACAGTTTGGAGTGGAGACGGTGCTGGCGGCGAGCGGATAAGGGCAGAGGCGTTTGGTGGGGAATAGAGAGCCGGCTGGGCTGGGCTAGGTATATAAATATCTTTCTTTTCTTTTCTTCCAGATAGGTTTGGATAGACGATAGGGAAAAATCTAAATGGTCTGGATACATAGAACTCTCCATGGTATATCGGTACGCAGGAATTGAACAATCCTAGTCGCTTACGATCAGCTCCACGAGAACTCAACTACGGTCTCAGATGTTCGATTCGACCAACGTTTAAAAAGTCAATCTTCAAAAATCTTCCGTCTCTGTCCAGAATATATTTTACAAATACGGGGTATTTATGGGGGGGGGGGGGGGGAATTACTCACGTAGGTTACCACGTGAAACAGCGGCGTCATGTCAGAATTACTCGCGTGCTCTCGGGTTGACATCGTCCGTTTGCTATCTCCGGCATTACTACTTTGTTTTCCCTGTACAACATCCAATGGCTGGATGTGTATGCGTGTAGCTACCACTGGTAGTCCACTGTTTCCCATATATATATTTTTTTGAAAGGGTCCGAAACAAATACAAGGAGGCTCAACACTTTTACAACCAGGCCCAGCAGAGAAACAGAAACTACAAACAGGCCCCCAAAAAGTGCACAGAGCACACCCTCTGTCACCAGGAAGTCCACTGTTTCCCATATATATACGTTGTGATTTCTTATATATATTTTATATCAGAGAACCAGGAAGTTATGGTGGTACTCTATGTTGTGCAATCCTAGGCATGTTATTCTCGTGGTCTAACCCAAATTACATTCAGGGCTTACGAAACCATTGTTCTACTCACTATTCCATTGGGACACGGTTATCAATGAGTGCGTCAGGTTTATATGAGGACTATTATCCTCTTGTAAAAATACTAGTGTGTTGCATGTCACTTTATGTTGTTCTATGTAATTCATACATGAAAATCATATTAGTTAGGCTCACACACCCCTTTTTCACTTGTGTGAAGATCAAGGAAAGAGTCCGCTGATATAAGAAACTCCTTTTGTTGGAGATGTATAGCCAATGAGTCATTAAGGCCACATCATTTTTTAAACACGCAGTTTGCTAGGCAGACAGATTAGGGTTCATGGTCACATGGATCTAATATTTTTAGCATGTGACCTTTTAGCACTATGACATGAGATAGATTCATGTGTGTATTTTAATAAAAAACATAAGGAAAATTTGGTAGTCACAAAATTTCAACTGATCATTACTCGTTCTTCTTGATACCCAATCTTATTACTTGCTACAACACATCCTAAGACAGTTGTAACACGTTTTTCTTCAACACTCTTTCATGCAAAAACAAAGTACCATAAATCTTCTCCTTCTATAAAATATAGGCCATGACGATAAATCTTCTCCTTCTATGCAAAAACGTGTTCATTCCTCTTTCAGAGTTGGAAACTCCTCCATGACGATAAACTCTGACTGACATCGACGGTCATCTATACCATAGCACATTACACGTTTCATCAACAACGTATTCCCCTTTCGAAAAAAATATAGGCAAAAGTTTAGATCAGTCATCGAAGATGGCAGATTATCACATACTTAGTACAATTACAACGACGCCTTCAGATTTTCACCAGCTAAGTGCATTACTTCATGATACTTACATACATACCTTATACACAAATCATATTATTTCATTCTTCCTTGTCTTCCGATACTTAAACACTATTCACAATTTTTATTTTATTACCATCAATTGTGTTGGGTTTCATTCATAATTCTTTTGATGATGATTTAATATATACACACAACTCATATATTCATATTGGTCTTCTTTTCTAAAGACCGAAGATATGCGCGACAAGCTCCTACCAAAGAACCCCTACGAGCAATTCAAGAGGAGTTGGCGGGATTTTTGGCTACGGAGGTCATACCTAAAGACGGATAATACCATTGCCGCTAATGTGCCTCCATGTAATGATCTCCATGTAATTAAATATGTATGCTTGCAAGATGTGGCGAACCAAATGGTGCCACCGACGGGCCTCGAAGATGGCGATCCAAAATTGTATATATATGTATGCTCGCAAGAGAAATTATATTATATATGCATCAACGTGTACAGTATGTAGTAGCGTAGAATATGTATACGGAAACTTTTTTGAATGAAAAAGAATTGAATGCAAAACAAAAACTGAAAAGGAAAACACAAACTATAAAAGGGCAGGGTACATATTTTTTTTTGAATGAAAAATATGTCTCGTGAAATTATATTATATATGCATCAACGTGTACAGTATGTAGTAGCGTAGAATATGTATACGAATTTTTTTTTGAATGAAAAAGAATTGAATGCAAAACAAAAACTGAAAAGGAAAACACAAACTATAAAAGGGCAGGGGACGTGCAGGAAATCCTGCCGAGGCAGAGAAATGAGACTTTTCTCTGCGGCAGCAGTACAAAACCAAAAGGAAAACACAAAATAAATAAAAAACAAAATCTTTAGTCCCGGTTGGTGTTACCAATAGAACTATTGAAGATGCGCTAAAATAGAGTGCAAATGAATTCCAAGGAAAAGATTCTAATCAAGTGAATTAAAAGGCCAATATATAAAATACTGCTCCTACAAAATTTCCGTGCCCTTAACTTATCGTGTTGTCGTCAAGTGCCGACACTCTGGACCTGTCATATCCCTCGAAACAAACAAGACGATTTTGAGAAACGAAAAGAAGGATCAGATTTCTTTATGGGGACGAATACGTATGAGTTGGGACGTGGCGACGTGGTGCGTTCACGGGCCCGGCTTCTCTTTATGGGCTAGTCGGCAGCCCACTCATGCGAGCACACGTCGCGGCGATTAGTTCTAATCTGACACTAAATTCTCAAAAAGAAAAAAGAAAAAGTAGTCGGCACTCACCTGCCAACCTGGATTAGTTTATGGGCCCCACGTACTAGCTAGTCGGCACTAAATTCTCAAAAAGAAAAAAGAAAAAGTAGTCGGCACTCACCTGTCAACCTGGATTTTCTAACAGTGCCGCTTCCTACCGGATATCATCCGACCATCCGTCTGTTCATGATTCATGCTGATTTCTCTTCAATATGTTGCATATTTTACTGTGATATGGTATATCTATGATATTTTCTAGATATAAAATAAATAGTAATGAAAAATTTGTTGTTTCACCCATATTATTTTCTATTTTATATAAAGAAATACGAGATTTTAATAAAATTTCATTCGGATTTCAGAGGTGTATCATATAAAGATGATACACACTCCAGAGGGGGCCTAGCACGAATCGCGAAGAGGTGGATGGTGAGATGATATCCGCTAGAATTGCTTTTTTGACTCACTGCTCATCCACTCACGACAGCACAGCTGCTGCTTTGTCCGCCCTCCAACGGCCTACAAATACTGCCTGGAGCTGCACTTGATTCACACAACAACCTGCTTCACACAACAAAGCCAAGTAAACATCAGAGCTCTTAGATTTCCCGAGTGAAAGTTCAGCGCAAGATGTCGGGGCAAACCGGCGGCCAAGGCACCGGCGAGCAGGGCTTCGTGCAGCACGTCCAGGAGAAGCTCCCCGGTGGCCACGATGATCACAAGCAGACCACCGGAATGACCGGCACGGCGACCCATGACACCCCGGCCACAGTCGGAACGACTGACACAGCTGGGACACACAGCACCGACGCCGGCACCGGTGAGAAGAAGGGCATCATGGAGAAGATCAAGGACACGCTACCTGGACAGCACTAGGCTCCGTCTGCCCGCCCGCGCCCGATAGCTTTGTGGAATAATAAGATGGCCTACTTCCAACGTACATACATTAATTAATTGAGTCTAGTTCAGCTAGCTCACTTGGTCGTTGGAGAAGAGAATTCATCAAAGTATAATTAAGCTTTCATGTGTGTATTGTATGTATGCTATGGCATCTAATAAGCAAAATGTTATTGTTTGTATACATGTTTGTTCTTATCAATTCTCTTATTATTGCACTCTTGCTCCATGTACCGGTGATTTCCTACATTAATTACTATACCTTCATTAGAAAAAAAAGGCTGGTGCATGCGTGGCTCCGAGTGCTAGTTCATAATAAATGAGACGCGCGTACGGAAACAAACCCACATGATCGTATCCGCCTCTACCTTTTGTCGTTTTTTGTGGCTCCTTTTGGGTTTGGTTGGTGCCTTGTTTTGGTTGGGGATAATTAAATTATGAATCTACTCCCTCCGTTCCATAATACTTGACTCTCAAATGAATGTATCTAGTTATACATTCGTTGAGAGTCAAGTAATATGGAACAGAGCGAATAGTGGCTAAGTATTCAGTTATCAATTATACTAGCGGCGGCTTTCAGGGATGTGCACCAACTAAGCACGACTCCGAAGCATCCTAAACCATATCAAGTCGGAGCAGATTTCGCAATCAGAGCCCAGGCCAAGCCTCCTTTGCATAAATTAACCAAAAAAAATGATTGTGACGTGCGTACTTAGCAATGCGCCACTGGTTTGCAGTCCACAGTTTCGTGACGTTGCTTACCTAACATCCGATACAAAGTTTACGAGCAAGTTGAAGCCTTGGGTCAGCATGGTTTCTAGTCAACAATGCCAACTCGGTGCAGACATTATACAGCTCGGCTCTCTTGTAGCTGACGCGTATGCCAAGTGTCAGCATTACACACCCCGACCAAGCAAAGGAGGGTCTACTGGAACGTTTTGAAATATTCCGAAACCTTCTAGAAGGTCCCTTCATAGTTTTTCGAGATCCTCCGAAACGCTTTAGAAACCGTATTCTCTTGTTCCCCATACAATCACAGCATTCTACATGTCACTAATTGTGAGATCCTCCGAAACGATTTGATCTTACGTGGATTTGCTGGGAATACCTTCCGGTCAATAACTGTGAGCGGGATATGGGTACCCATAAAGTCTCCCACTTTATCGACAGAACCTTGTATCACGCATAGAATTAATTTTGTCTCACGGTACGTTATACAACCCAAGACGAGATATTAGCGGTATCTCCGTGATCTACTCCTTGATCACTATACGTACTATACTCGTTACCGGTCACTTTTTTCTCGTTTACGTATCTAGTATCCCCGTGACTAACACACCTTAATCAATATATCTGGACATGAGATGCAAGACACCCACCGCGTGGGCCTAGTGTTACAGTATGGCATATACGGTTGTTATGGTAGTATAGGATAGAGTTAGGATATGTTTCCACATGATGCCTAACTTACCTTGTACTCCAAAATGACCCTTGTATGCCTATATATACTCGCCCAACGATTGCGCCATCTCATCCTTTTACATGGTATCAACCGCAAAATCCCGACCTAGCCTCTAAACCTGCTTCCGCATCGCGCCGCTCCCGGGGAGGTCGATCTCCATGATCTCCGCCGCCGGGGGCCATGCGACCCATAATTAGGTTTCGTCTGCCGATCGGTTCATCGGCTCCTCTGGATACTATTTTTTTGATCTTTAGACAGGTTTTTTTTTATCCGACCGACGTTTCTTTTTTGGTTCGCCCATCTTAGATCGGATTGCGTCGCCGCACTTACACAGGTAACATGTGTGGCCACTCTCGGTCATCGCAGTTCCCGTCAACTACACCACCTTCTCTAGACGTCCAGCATGACCACTCCAGGCAGTCGCTACCTTTGCCGTCTTCTATGTCTTCGTTCACCACGACCTCGTTGCCAACGTCATCCTCTCGTTCCTCGCCACGTCTATTCCGACACCTACGGACTACACTGACACCTCTCTTCGTCACTCTGCGCCCCGCAACCGTCTAGGAGGGCTCCTCTGCTAGTCCCTCTTAACACTGGCGCACGGTTCCTGATAGTCCCTGCCCCCGCACGCCCGCTACTGGCAACACCAGTACGTGATTCGTCATGACATGCCCCCGAGTCTGGTAAGCTCGGGTCGGCGCCTCATCTTCATCGGCTTCGACAACGTCTTCGGCATTGGCTCCTTCCTCTACGACTGCCTCGCCCGCGTCTCCGTGTATGAACTCCGTGTAGTGTATATGAACTCCATGGAAAGGATGCGGGACACGCTCCAAATTGTATGTATATGTATATGCATCAACATGATCTCCGTATGAACTTTACTTATACGAAAACGTTTTTGGCGCATCGACGTGATCTCCATACCCTAAACCTCTCCTAAACCCTAAACCCCTCCTAAACCCTAACCCCTCCTAAACCCTAAATAAAAGGAAAAAAGCAGAAACATTTAGTCCCGGTTGGACCAGGACCAAAGGTTATGCACCCCACGAGCTCGGGACTGCCCACGTGGAGGGCCTTTTGTCCCGTTTCGTGGCCAACCGGGACTAAAGGGGGGTGCCTTTAGTCCCAGTTGGTCAGTCCCGGTTGGCCAACCGGGACAAAAAGCCCGTACCAACCTGGACTGTTAGTCGTTTTTCTACTAGTGGCCCTCCGTCAGGCAGGCGCAGGA
The DNA here is from genome assembly GCA_947311845.1 of Poa pratensis. Lineage (NCBI taxonomy): Eukaryota > Viridiplantae > Streptophyta > Magnoliopsida > Poales > Poaceae > Poa > Poa pratensis. The sequence goes on from CAMZMU010000104.1 coordinate 35,094,227, forward strand.
CCTCCTATCGAAAGAAGAAGCAAGGGATTCAGGGAACCACCGAGCGGAACTGAAGGCAACCGGAAGTCCGCCGGTAGCACAAAGCTGAAAGGCGTGAAAAAAAAAATCAAAAAACGAAACTCCGCATCTACAGTACCAAATGGGACACGCGTCGCAATTTGAAGAACTAAACGGAAACCAAAAAGCACCATCTACAGTGCCCTCCATCGCTAGATTTGCCAGAAGTTACTCAACTTTAATATAGGGTATATATTAGTCGAATATAGACAACTAAGAAATCTAAGTGAACAAATAGAAATAGAGTCCCATGGAAGAGATCATCCCGTTCTGCACTCTAGCTTGGAGATGCACTACAATAATTGAGCCACTTGTAAAGACAGGCCAATACTCCAGCTTGTTCTTATCTGGTTGGACAGCGTGGCCTGAGATATTTGCAGTCATTGCTTGTGCTTGGGTTTGTGTGGTGAGGAAGACCTTTCAACTTGGGACCTTATATTGCAGTGGATGTCTGGGAGAGACGTCGATTGACATCCACTAAAACTACACCTGCTCTCACAACTTGGTACGACTAGGTTTTTCTTTTTAGTGGATACAAAAAAAGAAAAAAAAAGGACTCGGTGCTATGTTTTTCCTTTTCAAGACCTAGATATGCACTAGTCAATTGATGGAAAGGCAAGATTCCTCGATTTTGCCCTTGTTTAATGTATTATTTGTGAGATGAGGCCTACACTTTTTTCTGAGTTGTATAGAAAAAAGTGCACGTCAATACCCCAACTTTGCAGAATTGCCATCAGCTAGCGGTCCCTCAAGTATTATGAATTCTTGTAGCACCCTCCCTAGCTAGTACAGATTTTGGCACCCTCTACATGCAGTGTGTGTTAAAATGGTGCACGTATTCTAAATGGGCGGTCGTTGGACCACAGTGGGGCGAGGATAATCACGCATTGAAAAGCATGTGCAAATTTAGGGGATGTTTTCTCTAATTGCCACATACCGACTTGGGCTGGGTTAAATTTCCCGAGTTCGATTATTAATCACATACAAGCTGGGCTGGCCCTCCGATTTGGATATAGAGCTAAGCAGTTTGATTCTGGCCTGTACAGGTGAAGAGGCAACTTCCGCTAAAAAAAAGATGAAGAGGCAACATTAACTAAAAAACAAAAGGTCAAGAGGCAAACACGTTCTCCGCTTTCTTCTCTATGCTCAAAGCTCATGCATTTATTATTATCCAAGGTCATCGTTGTTCTAGTTCTGCATTATGACTAGTTTTTTATATGCACTTCTCTTCAAACAATTAGAATGGGTCAAACGAGCTACTCGGGAGCTGCCCGTGAGCTTAGCGACTTTTAGCCAAGTTCCAGATTCGAACTCTGTTGTGTTAACGAGTCGAGCTGCAGGGCGGAAGTAGTCAAAAGTCTGAGTGGGGGCAATACTAGTTTAAACTAAAAAAAAAATTGAAACATCTTTCTTCAAGCATGAACATATATATAACACTAAAATTCATAAAAATGAGTTGGGGCCAGTGCCCCCACTTAGCTCTACATGGGTTCGCCCCTGTCGAGCTGAGCTAACTTGTTTTAATGAGCTCGGACAAGTCGAGCCAGCTTGTCTCGAATTCCATCCCTAGTCACCGGCACACGTTTTCTCCATTGCCTCGTCGTCTAGTAATCGCCCGCACAGGAACAACAAGCAGAATGGAAAAACCATCAACAAAGTCTCATTCTCGTTTTCGGTATTTGCAGGTTCACGTACCAAGGTCATCGCAGGTACTACACTAACTTGAGCCATTTTAACTTCAAAGAGAAAAAAAAAAAAAAAAAAAAAAAAGGACGTACCCAGTGCTGAGAGCTCCCGCACTGTGCGGGGTCTGGGGAAGGTGTCAGTGGCAAGCCTTACCCTCACCTAGTGCAATGTGAGGAGACCGCGACTCGATTCAAAGAGAAAACAAAAATGAAAAAACGATCTATCATGCCAATTGTTAATTGTTGGCTACACTGTTTTTGGACATCCTCTTATCCTCATAACAATATGCTGACGACCTATTTTTTGTCTATTTCAGCTACATCATCAGTGGCCGCATTTGTTGCTCTTTTGTTGACGGTGTCAACAGCACTTTATCTTTCACTCAAGACAAGATATAATTTGGAGATACATTTGAAGGTCGAAATGTTTCTCAAGACATATGGCACATCGAAAACCACGAGGTACACATTCTCTGAAGTTAAGAAGATAGCAAGACGGTTCAAGGAAAAAGTAGGGCAGGGTGGATTTGGAAGTGTATATAAAGGTGAGCTATCAAATAGAGTACCGGTGGCCGTCAAGATGCTAGAGAACGCTACAGAAGAGGGAGAAGTATTTATCAACGAAGTTGCCACCATTGGACTAATTCACCATGCCAATATTGTCCGGCTCCTAGGGTTTTGTTCTGAAGGAATGAGAAGGGCTCTTATTTACGAATTCATGCCTAACCAGTCGCTAGAGAAATACATATTCTCCCATGACCCTAATATCTTTCAGAATGTTCTAGTACCTGACAAACTGCTAGATATTGCTCTGGGCATCGCTCGAGGGATGGAATACTTACATCAAGGGTGCAACCAGCAGATTCTCCACTAAGCCTCACAATATCTTGCTGGACTACAACTTCAATCCAAAGATCTGAGACTTTGGACTTGCAAAGTTGTGTGCAAGGGACCAAAGCATCGTCACCTTAACAGCAGCAAGAGGCACAATGGGCTACATCGCACCAGAGCTCTATTCTTGCAACTTCGGAGGGGTATCCTACAAGTCAGACGTGTACAGTTTCGGCATGCTGGTGTTAGAAATGGTCAGCGGAAGGAGGAATTCAGACCCAAGTATGGAGAGCCTGAACGCTGTTTACCTCCCAGAATGGATCTACGAGAAAGTGATCAATGATCAGGAGTTGGCGCTTACTTTAGTAACGACACAAGAAGAGAAAGAAAAGGTGAGGAAGCTGGCTATTGTGGCACTGTGTTGTATCCAGTGGAACCCGAGAAACCGCCCGTCGATGACAAAGGTGGTTAACATGCTAACAGGGAGGTTGCAGAACCTGCAGATGCCACCGAAGCCTTTTGTCTCATCTGAAAATGAATTGCCTATTGTCACCATGTAATAGTATTGCTAGTTTACTTTCTGGGACATAGGATTCACAGCCGAACCTGATTTGTATTTTAATAGCCACTTCCACATTTAAACCGTCTCCAAGAGTTGCGAATAAATTTGTGTAGTACATTACAATAATCAGTTGATTACCTTATTGAAGTTGTCACGTTAATTTACCACAACTCCCGTATTCCTCTGCGGCCCTCCTCACCAGTAATAGATCATTGTTGACAGATAATCATGAGGTAATGTTCTTCTTTTATGCCTTTTCTTTCCTCGGATATCAGACTGAACATGCTCTTCACAGTGAGCAATAATATACCCGAGGCAATGTGGCCTGAACCAATCTGCAATTCGATAGACACCATCAGCACATCAAACAACACATCCATTCTTGGTTTACTTATTTCAATTTAACATGAACATAGATAGATGCCTAATTAACCATATAGCACACACGGTCTAGAAGCAATGGTCCCATCAACGTATATGCAATTCGATGAAAATCAAACATCCACATCGATTCTTGCTTTACTTATTTACAATACAATAATCAGTTCATTAGCTTATTCAAGTCATCCTCATGCTGACTTACCTCCGTTCATGTATTCCTCAGCGAAGAATCATCAACAGTGCTTCTGTCTATGCCGACCCCAAAATCATTGTTGATAGAGAATCATAAGCTAGTGCTGGTGTGAGGTTAGGTAATGGCTATTATCCGTATATACCTTCTTCAGAAATCATACTGAACCTCCTCTTCACCTTTAGCAGTATCTACCCGAGGCGATTTGCCGATGGAGCATTCCGTTTTCGGCATGAGGCGATCCCAGAACCTATCAGCAATTCAATGAACGCCATCAGCACATTAAACATCCACATCGATTCTTCCTGTACTTGTTTCAATTTAACATGTATACAGATAAATTCCCTAATTAACTATAGCACACAGTTGTTCCGTGAATCAGGCTGAACCTCGTCTTCACAGTTAGCAATATCTAATCGAGGCGATGTGCCCATGGATCATGGAGCATCAAAACATTTAGGCGCAAAGCTATCCATGAACCTATCTGCAATTGGATGAACGCCGTCAACACATCGGACATCTACATCGACTCTTCCTTTACTTATTTCAATTTAATACACCCTAAATAACCATAGCAGATGTTCAGGTCTAGAGAAAATGAAAATCAAGTGACTGATGTAGAAAAGAAATCGTGAAATGGGAACCAAAAGAAGTATCGATTTACAGTGCTACAGTAGTACCTCTTGCTCTGAGTGCGCCCTGGCGGCCATTCTCCACGGAATCGAAGCGCGCATGTGATTGCTTGCTATGCCGCCGGGTTGGTGGCGACTGGCGACGGAGGAGATCGGCTTCCGGCGGCCGGCGTCATCGTCGGCGGCGGTGAGCGGAGAGCCGGCGACCAGTGGACGGATGAGGGTAGCCCTTGTGCGCGGCCCAAATGTTGCGCCGTTTCTTTCGTGCACCAAATGCGCAACTGAAGCCCATCAGGCTTCCCTGTCCCCAAGCTTTCCCCAAATGGGCTACAACTTTTCTCCCATCCCATTTCCTTTCTTGTTTTTGTTTTTTTACTGTTCTCCCATCCCATTTCCTTGCACAGTTTTTTTATGAGTAGTCCCTGAATTTTTTGTTATGAGTAACTTTTGGCTCTCGTCCTTTGTAGCTTTCAGTTGCAAAATAAAATTGAAAAGCTGCAGGATATTTCACAACTCGAGGTGGGAGTCAGTTGTGTGGTCTACGCTCTCTTGATCGTCTTTTTTACATGTCCCATTGATCATGGTAACAAGTAGCTGATCAGGCAGTTTTCAATGTCCTTGTATCAAGATAATTTATGTTTATATTAGGATGTGTGTGCTTTCCACCACCTGCGTTTGAATGTGAGTCACATTTGTTCTCTGTTAATATAACTTCTACTTTCATGTTCTCTTGCTGACTGAGTCAACCGTGCTATTTACTGGCAATGACAATGATAAATAGATTCATTTTACTCCCCTGACTGACTAAATTTGCGATCATTATCAGGTTCTGTACCGCAGTGCAACAATACTGGCCCTGCTTCAACAAAACAGAATTGTTCAAAAAAAAAAATGGCGCTTCTGGATACACATTTGGCCCATGTCAAAACACATTTTGCTCACTGGGAAGGATATGAGGACGTTGAGTTGTTGCACTTTTTCTATACCTACTATAAAAGGCAGTAAGGCTTCTTCCCGTCCAACTTTTTTTTTCCGGTTTTGCCCCTGCCAACTCAGCCGTATTACACAAAATGTCATTGCTGAGTGGAACTGAACGGTTCGAGAATTCGCTTTCCGATTTTGCCCCTGGTTGTTCAGCCGTGTTACACCAAATGCCACCGCTGAGTGAGACAGTTCGAGCGCGTCGCATCCCCGTATTCTCGCCTACACAGATCGATCCCTCAGCCTGGCCTGGTTAGGTGTAATCCGGCCCAATTAATTAAAAAGCTGGCGTAAGGACTTGGGGTCAGCCAACTGGGCCTTGGGCTTCTTGGGTCTGCCTTGTCCCGGGAGATCTGCTCCCTTTTTTTTTTATTAAACCTTTTTCTTTTCTTTTTTCTCTCTGAAAATAAAGGCCAAGGTTTGGGGAAGACAGACTGGGATTTGACGGGTCAATCATTTGTTTTGTTAATCGTCAAACTTTGCTCCACGAGAACAAATGTACATATCGCAACCCAAAATTAAGTACTTATGATGCTTTTAAATAAAAAGGTAATTTTTATATCCTCAGGCATTATTTATTAATTAGTCGAGTTGCGTTCCGCGACACGAAATATAGATCTAACACGGGTGTTCTCACAATAATTTCAATAATAAATAGAAGAAACCATGACAATAATTTCCATAATGAATAGAAAAAATGACAACGCAGGGATTGGGTTTTAAACCCGTTCGCCATGAATAAGATAAGTGATATCATGTCATTTCTTGTAGCGATCGAGTTTTACATTTTCCCGGTGCAACGCACGGGCACTTTTGCTAGTACTTCTCTATATGAGTTGGTTCCTGATTTCAACCGAATTTGACATGCATGAAGTGTCAGGTTCTTGAAGGCAGAATATATTTCAGCGACCTGACAATTCCTAGTAGCAAAGAAGAAAAAGAATGCCAATGCAGAATATATGTCTTCCACGTGATGTGTGAAATCAGTATTTCTACCGATCTGTTAGTGGTAGTTTCTGTTTCCTAGCTAGTTTTATGGCATGGTAAACTCTGTTCATGAGAGCGTGCTATATGCTGCTAGAAACTGAATCTGGAAACTATGTTGCCGTAAATTAAAGACCGTACTAGTTGAATTTTGGCGTGGCGTCACGTCACGCCCTTGGTGATTTTTTTTGTGCAATATTTTTTTTTGTTGACCAAAATGTTGGCTAAATTGGAGTGTTGCAACATTTGTTTGTTTTCTTATGAATAGGTAGCATTTTTTGTGTGCATTTCTGATATATTGTGTACAATATTCAAATGTTTGAAGGTTTGAAGTGCTCAAACATGTTTGTATTTCAGCGTCAATATTTAATTGAAATCAGAACAATCCATTTGAATTTGATTCCACATTTGGGGAAAGTTTGTTCGTGTGGTGTCGAAATGTTGGCCAAATTGAAATGTTTAAATAAATTTGTATTTGTTATGAGTATACTGCAGTTATTTTTGGTGAGCATTTTGGTTTTATTTTGTGGAATATCGGAGTATTCGCTAAAATATTGGATAAATTGCAACTTGCAAATATGTTTTTTATTTTGTTATTATAAAGTGGAACAGTAGTCGTAGTTTTTAGATAAATGACGTCATTATTAAGTGAGATGTGAAGCATTTGGAGTATTGTAAAAAAATGGCTCATTATCATTTGTTTAAGGAATTGGAACATTGCATAAACAGTACTTCCTTTTTTATCTTTTTCTATTGTTTAAACAAAACTTGGAATATTTCATATTTCTTTTATCTTTTGTAGATCATAAAAAAAATCGTTGAAATTAAATATAAACAGATCTTATATTCCATCATTTAGTAGACCCCATCCGGAATGTTGTGATTTGAAACGTTAAAATTCGTCGTAATTTATTGTCCGGAGTAACTCCATTTTTTTTAGCGAATTTAAATGTTCAATGTGTTTGTAGTTTGACATAGATATTTAATTAATCTACTTAATCAGGAGAAATACACTATATAAGTATTTTGGAAATTCAAATCCATTTTTTAGAAGGAATGCATTTAGGTTTTGTCGAAATGTTTGGTAAGTTGAGATGTTGAAAAATGTTTGTATATTGTCGCAAGTAGGTAGCATATATTTTGTGGTTATTTTGATAATTTTTTTCATATTTTTTATGGCTATTTTTTTAAACTACTGATTGTGTTTTTTTTTTGGGAATTAGTTAATCTATATTTTGAAGAACCGCACCTGAATTTCATATGTTGAGGAAGTTAATTTTGGTTATTTCTAAAATATTTTCCAAATTGAAATATTCAAATTGAGTCCATAATTAGAGGGCATGTACTGTGTGAGCATTTGTTAAATTCAGCTCCACATACTTAGGGGAAGTTCATTTGGAATTTTTGTAAATGTTCACCAGTTCAAAATATTCGAATTTTTTTTGTCCACAAATCATGTTTGCATTTTAGCATAAATAGTTGGCAGTTATTTTTCCTGAACATGTTTGCATATTTTGAAGTATCTAATTTTTTGAAGCATATTCTAATATTCGAATATGTTTTTCCTTTTTTCCATTAACATTTAATTTAAGTCCTTAATGCGTAGGAATGCGCATTTGTTCAGCTAGATTTCATATTAGGCAATGTTCATTTGCATTACATCCAATTATTTATGTATTTGAAATGTTCATTTTGAGGCCTTTATTAGAGGGAATGATGATATGAACATTTATTAAAAATTCAACTTCACATAATTAGAGCATTTGCTTCACATAATTAAAGCATGTGCATTTGGATTTTCTCCCAATATCCACCAATTTTAAAAGTTCAAATTTGTTAGTTCTGTGGCGTTCAAGTAAAATTGACAACATAAATTGGAGACAACCCCATAAGTTCATAAGTTAGTTGTTTAGTGCTTTTATATAAACATGATTCAAAGTTATTGGAACATGCATGAATTTGACATAATCAAATAGGCCGCGGCGATCTCGGGTTCGCGCGGAGAAAGAAGAGGGGGGGGGGGGGGGGATTTTGTGGTTGTTTTCAAAAAGGCTCCTGGTGTTTTTTGTAATTGCAAAGCAGTCCTTCTCGGTATGTTGTGGACTTTGAGGCAATTTCTGGCGTTGCGAGTACTTTTTTGCAAAATGGTGCGAGCGGGACCGCGTGGGCCGTTGGATGAGGAACCGACGGCGCGGATTGAAGCACTGTTCAACACTGTTCATTAAGAAGTCACACTGAAGAATTGTTGCAAGAATATTAGCCATTGCAGGAAGGATGGACTGAGATCCTACACACTCAACTATAAATTTATATTCTTACACACATCAATTCTTAAATACTAAAAGCAAAAGTAATTAAGAACATAAAATGTTTTGCACTTTTTATATTCAGTAAGAGCTTAAAATTGTATATAGTGGCTTATCACATCACTAACCATCATAGATTTAGGCGATGCAGATTCAAATCTAGGCCAAGGTTCGTGAAAAATAATTGTGGTCCATTCAAACGTCTACAAAGTTATTATCTGGCTGCATCACTTATGAGGATGGACGGGAGCAACACCTCTAAAGGGAAGGAAGTTACATAACATTAATAGCTCGATTACAAAGCCTGCATCTTTATTTTCTCTCAGCAGCAAAGAAAAAAAAAATAGCAAAGAAGAAGACAACACATAACTGCATGATGGACAAACACTATTTCCATTTTATTCTCACGACAGTGGTTAGGATTCAGGATGGATAGCTCGTATGGTTTCCCGATGATGCTGGCTGCCATCTATATGAGCTGCCATTGCTACATCTTCTCGTCCGCTGCATCAGCCATCTTTGGATTTGATTGTCCTAAAAAGAGATTTGAACCGTAAGCAAAATCTGACATCTTCATGTTCAATTGCAACATAATATTTCTCCATCAAAAAGCACTTATAGTGTTATATCATATATTTAAACATGCTTTCTTCGAGTACACATGAAACTTTTTGAGCTGAGAAAAATAATGTTGTTGAGAAAGATGAGATACTGAAATTGGAAAGAATTGCACTGGCTATGTATAGATGTTTGAGATAGCACACAGATGTTTGAAAAAGCTTCCAGGAAATTCTAACAAAAGAAAATCTTCATGAGCCTGTAGGAAATAGTGACTCAAAATTTAACAAAGTTAACTGAGCACCTACTGAACATTGTAAACAATTTTGCATTTTTGCACTGCGAGAACAAAGAAAACAGAACTTGAGCATTGACTTGATTACACTTCAGATCAAAAGGAAATTCTAACAATTTGGAATATTTTCTCCTTAAGATAATATATGCATATGTTCTATGTATTGGATTATATTTCGACAAAACATAGAAGTAAAAAAATACATACCTGAAGTGGCCTTGAAACTTATTGACATATTAAGTGATCCTCTTTGCATAAAGAATCTGAACGTTTCCTTTATGTACACTTTTTAAAGAACATGCAGAGATTACATGTCATCACATTCAGAAATTTTCCTTTATATAGACGCCTACCACGGCGCTCTGCAAAATTTACGTGTACCATGGTAATCTGCAAAACTTATATTACAGTTTGACCAAAAAAAAGTATAGTACAATGGGAGTATTTATTGATGTTTTTTAGGATAAGTTGCTATTTTCGCTGCTTGGTTTAGTAGTTCTATTTTTTATTTCATTCAGTGAGGCAGGAAAGAGAACTCTATCTTTAGTGTCCTGTGGTTGTAAAGTGATGCTTGGAAGCTTGATGGAAAGGTGTTTCCGCTGACATGATCAGAGCAACCAAAGCACTTGGAAGAAGCTCTATATTCAAGATCTAGTCTCTAGAGGCAGGTCTTTGTTTATCTGCCAATGAAATTATAAAGTTAAGGGGTGATCATTTTACTTATATATAGTATATATTCGCCGTTTTCTTAGAACTGAAATTCTGTCAAAGTACATTCCCATCTTTACCTCTTCCAATATCATACCTTGGCATCCATGTGAGAATAAGCAGATTTTGGCTGAAACACCCACAGTTAAATAACACAGAAGCTGCAAAAGCTATTAAATTAAGTCATCTGACACTAAATAAACGTACAATAACACCAACAACAGATATTCTCATAAAACTCACGTAGTTCACCAATACTGTAGAAGAATAAAATCATAAATCATGATCTTGAAAGTGAACCTGACAGATACTTCCGGTGATAGTTGCACAAGTGATGAATAAGTGAAAACCAAGAAGCAGACACAAACTAAGTGTTGCTTGTTTCAAAAAGCAAGTATTTTGCAATCACTGCTAGCCTAAAGGAGCATGTCACTTTCTAATCTACAACGTGTATTTTTCTGTATACGAAAAAAAGGACACCAAGTCATGCTACCTGCTGTGGTGAATTGGGATGTCCGTGGTAACACCCACATGATATAGACAGTACTTGAATTTGCTGGATTATAAGCAAGAGCTGAAGGTACAGCAAAATAATTAGTAGAGGAAGATACCTGTGAATCATTAATAGATGGACATCTAATAAATTTCAGAGAGGCCAGAAACAGCTGGAGACTACGGAAAAACCATGGGATAAGTATCTCCCTAAGATACCATTAAACTAAATAGCATATTGGGTACCAAACATCCATCTGTCGTAGCTACCACATTTTTCTTGAAAGAGCAGTACACCATATCTGCTGGCTTCCATTATGCTTGTAACAAAAAATGCTGAAATAAGCAGTAAGTTCACTGTCCGCTTCTTGTAGAATCGTCATACTTGGCCATAATCAATTAAATCAGTTCAATCATAACTCACTTTTGAAGAAAACAACCATCAGCAAGGCCAGCCGTTTGTTGTACTGGAGTGAAAATAGTGAGGGAGATAGTACAAATAAGGATCAATATATATCAGCAAATAGCACCATTACAAAAGTACTTTGATGATGCCATAGCAGGCTTGGCAGCGACTGACAGCTCAAATCAAGAAAGCTCAGGCTGGCCTTGGCGGGCCCTCTAGGTCTCTTGTCCAGCCTGCACTTCACCAGAGAAAACACATTAGCTCATCTGGAAAACTCGTCGAATACCTAGCGAGCATGAACACCATGAACTCGGAGGTGGCATATGAATGAGGTATCTGAGTAAGCAGATATCTATTGTTGAAGAAGCAAAGAAGATCAAGCACGGGAGATAGCACATCTAAGAGAAAAGGAGAACCAGGAGAGAGCAGCACATCACCTCGCTTGAGAGGAAGTCATGAGGATGACCGGAAATTTAGGCTGGAGGCTTGCTGCAGGCGGATGCCGTTCGGAGGCGCTTCAACACGCGGTCGCTCGCGGCCAGACACCGCGCTGCCGGCCCTCTGCGTGCCTCTGCGTCGTCGCCTCCGGCTACTAAGGAAGAGAGGATGTGAGACGGGGGAGAGAGCAGAAACGGGGAGGAGAGGGCACAAGGCGTTGGGCATGGTGAGGTCAACGAACTTGGGCACATCGATATGTCCAGCTCCTCCTCCTCCTCCGTGGTGCCGAGCCTGACGGGGATTTCCATCTGACGGAGACGGCGCCCGCGCCCGCGTCCGGCTCCCACTGCTGGAGGGGACCGGCGACCAAAACGGTGGCGGCGGATGTGGAACGCGGCGGAGGCGATTCCGGTGCGCGCATCGCGTCCCGACAGGCGGCGCTCAGCGAGGACGTGAAGGACGCGACGGGTGTGCTCGCGGTGAGCTTCGATTGGAGCGGGGAGGCGCAGAACGGCGGCGATGCGCGGCGCCGGCGGCGGCGACTTCACGGGCGCGTGCGGGAGAGAGAAGGGGAAGGAGAGGTTCTCCGGGAAGTTTTGCAGAAAAGTCCGTGAAGTTTTCTCTAATTGAAAATCGATCTGTCGCCTCGCGACTTACTGTACTGCGGGTTGATATCAGTTTTTTGTGAGGGGCTTTTATGCAAAAGCGTCACGGGCGTGTCCTGTGCACCGTCCGATCGCCGGCCGCCGGCCGGGATCAAAGAACTGTAGGCACTGTAGCAATGAACAGTATTTACTGTAGTTGTACAGTCACGATCGCTGAGGGGGCGAGAAAGTGCTTGTCTTTGATATAGTTAGAGATTCAATTTGGTGGTGAACTTGGGGAGCTGAGCTATGCTCGTGCTATCCAAAAAAGCTCTCTTATTCCCCGCATCGGAATTGGAATGCATGGCAGCCTTTTATGTGGCTTCTGGTAGGCTTCTGGTAGTATACCAGTGGTATTTCAGTTATGTTTAATTTTCGTTCTCAAGTAGACAATCATGTACTCTCTTTCTCACTTAAACAGTATTGTCGCCTAAACGGTCTAATCTTCGGTGTCATTCGAACTGCCATACTATAAAGAATAATGCGAAGCTGTTTCTTTTTTAGTATGAAAAGGAACACATAGTTCTATTGAAAAACTCTCTACTCTAGAAAAAGTTTTCTGAAACTGTTCGTTTCTCCAACAAGAAAAGAGTGATGATTTTTCTCACCTCTTCCGTCAGGGAGAGAATATCTTACAAATGGTTTTATACCAGATCATTACAGCTACAAAAAAAACTTCACACAGCTAAGTGCACCACCTCATGATACATACATAAATAATCAGATCACTCATCATATATAGCATTTGCCACCCTCCTCTGATGTCGTGGTCAACTCGGAAGTGAAATGGTAAGAATCCTCTCAATTGATGCACCCATTAATTGATGTTTTCTCTAGAAAACAATCTCGCCGCTATAGTTGAGAAATGCGATCTTGAACCTAATATTTTTACCTAGTGAACGGAGTTCAGCAAGCTTGTTGAGCTTGAAGGTAAGATTTACAATTAATTCATGTACGTTTATGAGCTATTTTTGGTAACTTTGTTTCTGTCTAAATCAAGGGAAAACCGAGAGATGATTTTGATCAAATCTTAGCATATGGACCATTACAAAGCAGTGGACAACAGTACCAGCTCCAGTCTCAGGGTAGCTGTATTCTCAGAGTAGCCTGCAAGTGTGTTTCAGTTTCAGGGTAGCTGCAAATCTGTCTCGGTCTGCATACCATAGAACCAGATCAACATTGCTGGAGTTGGCACAGAAGTATCAGACAAACTTCTAAGTCTTCTGCCCCATCTACTAGGTTAAAATTTGCGTGTGGCTCTGCTTGTCGCAAGGGCACAGGTGGCAGCCAACAGGTTAATATTTCCGTGTCATTGCCGCAAGCATATGCAACCACATTCAACCACTGGAATCTCTCCATGAGAATGAACTACACACGTGAACACTAGCAGGAGTAGATGTACAAACCCAACACCTAGGTTCAAGTCCACAGGGACGCGAATATAAGTTCCTATTTATACTTGAGGACCAGGCCTTCCTGATACTCATGCAATTCATCCTGAGGATCAGGCTTGGTTATTAATCAAGATAAAAATCCTGATACTCATGCTTAAAAGGCTGTGTGCATCCCTTGTTTGTGCAGAGGCCTGGGAAGTGAAATTCTCCCCAAATTTTAAAAGGAGTGGAGCTTAGCTCAATTGGTAGGGGAGTAGATGTACAAACCCAACACCCAAGTTCAAATCCCCAGGGACGCGAATTTAGTTTCCTATTTATACTTGAGGACCAGGCCTTCCTGATACTCATGCAATTTATCCTGAGGATCAGGCTTGGTTATTAACCAAGATAAAAATCCTGATACTCATGCTTAAAAGGCTGTGTGCATCCCTCACTAGTAGGAAAAGGCCTTTTAGTGGCGCACCAAAAAGACATTCTGTGGCGCATGGTGGGTGCGCCACAGAAGTCTCGCCACTAAAATATAAATTCTGTGGCGCACCCCCACCGTGCGCCACCGAAAGACCAAATTTCTGTGGCGCACCCCAGCCGTGCGGCACAGAGACAATTCAGTGAAGCATCCCCAAGGCATGCGCCACAGATTTTTTTTTTGAATTTCAAAAAAAAAGGCGGCCAGATCTAGATCCAGATCTAGATCTGGCCGGCTTTTTCGCCGGAATTTTGGAATTTCGCCGGAATTTGGCCGGAGGCCATGGTGCCCGTGGCCATGGCCATAGGTGGCTTGGTCAGAGGTGGGTGGAGGATGGGGGTCGCCGGAGATGGTGGTGGAGGAGGAGGTCGCCGGAGGTGGTGGAGGAGGGGGTCACGGAGGTCGCCGGAGGTGGTGGAGGAGGGTCGCCGGAGGTGGTGGAGGAGGAGGAGAAGGTCGTCGTAGGTGGTGTAGGAGGAGGAGGTCGCCGGAGTTGGTGGAGGAGGAGGAGGAGAAGCTCGCCGGAGGTGGTGGAGGAGGAGAAGCTCGCCGGAGGTGGTGGAGGAAGAGGAGGTCGCCGGAGTTGAGTTGAAGTAGAGGTAGAGGAGAGAAGGGGAGATGAGTAGTGGAGGAGAAGGGAGAGGAGAAGTGGAGGAGAAGTGGAGGAGAAGTGAAAGGAGAGAAGGAGAGAAGGAGAAAGAAGAGGAAGGGCGCTGGCGGGATTCAAATTCGAATCCTGCCCAACAATTCAATGGCGCACCAACACCGTGCGCCACATAATTTTTTTCCAATTTTTTTGATTTTGTAGAAAAAATCTTCTTTTTGAAATAACTTTTTACTCTTTTGGAATTTCCCGAATCTGAGAAAAGTTCACCGGGTAGATCCGGGTGAATTCGAGCTCCTTTTTTTCTCACGATTTTTTTGACATATTAAACACATTTTTTCGACGTCGTATGCAAAAGTTATGGCCGTGTCAATATTTTTTTTCGTTTTTTGCAAAAAAAGGTCAAAATTCATATTTCAAAATTTCTATACCAACTAGACACTAAAACCTAACTACATCTCAAAGGATTTTATTTTTTGAACACTTTATCATTTTCTTTTCTTGCTTGCAAAACTGAAAAAGCGATCCACGGGGTGGGGTGGGGGGGGGGGGGGGGGGGGGGGGGGGTGGGGGTGGGATGGGATCTGAGTTCAAACAATAAAGTGGCATTTCTGTGGCGCACCTGGCCATGTGCGCCATTTCTGTGGTGCATGTGGCGCACATGGCCAGGTGTGCCACAGAAATGCCACTTTCTGTGGCGCACATGGCCAGGTGCACCACAGAAAGTCACATATCTGTGGTGCACATGGTCAGGTGCGCCACAGATATGTGACTTTCTATGGCGCATGTTGTTTTTGTGCGCCACAGAATTGCAAAAAGTGATCCGAGAAATATTTTTTGTGGCATGGCTGTTTCGTGCGCCACAAAAGTGATCCACAGAAAGGCAGTTTCCTACTAGTGCCTTGTTGGTGCCGAGGCCGGGAAGTGAAATTCTCCCCCAAATTTAGTGTATGAGGCCATCATGCAGATGGAAAGAAACAAAGCTCTAGGCCAGATGGGTTCCCGGCTGAGTTCTATCAAAAATTGTGGGGTACGATTAAAAATGATCTGATGAACTTGTTTAAAGCATTCGGAAAAGGGGAGTTACAGTTGTTTCAGCTTAACTATGGAAATATCATTTTGTTGCCGAAAAAGAGAATGCTATTCATATTCAACAATACTATCCTATTTGCCTACTAAATGTGAGTTTTACGATTTTCACTAAGGTGGGTATGAATAGAATTGCCGAGGTCGCACAAAAGGCGATTAGACCAACGCAAGCGGCTTTCATGCCCGGGAGGCATATTTAGAAGGTGTATTAATTCTTCATGAGACAATCCATGAACTTCATAAGAAGAAAATGGATGGTGTCCTTTTAAAAATCGATTTCGAGAAGGCTTATGATAAGGTAAAGTGGCCTTTCTTACAACAAGTGTTGCGGATGAAAGGTTTTGATCCGAAATGGTGTCAATGGGTACAACAGTTTGTTACCCACGGTAGTGTAGGTATAAAGGTAAATAATGACCTTGGGCACTATTTCCAGACCCGCAAAGGTCTAAGGCAAGGAGATCCACTCTCGCCAATTTTATTCAATATTGTAGCTGATATGTTGGCCATTATTATTGCTCGTGCTAAGGAAGATGGGCAAGTTGAGGGCCTTATACCTCACCTAATAGATGGGGGGTATCGATCTTACAATATGCTGATGACACCATTATTTCCATGGAACACGATTTTGACAAAGCCTTGAACATGAAACTCATTTTGTGTATGTTTGAACAATTATCAGGCTTGAAAATTAATTCCACAAAAGTGAACTCTTTTACTTTGGAAAAGCTAAGGAAGTGGAAGAGCAATACAAGAATCTCTTTGGTTGTGAGCCTGGGTCTTACCGTTTAGGTACTTGGGTATACCGATTCATTTCCGTAAATTGAAAAATAGTGAATGGAAAATGACACTAGTAGGGAAACCCCTACTGCTGGCGGACGAAAATGTGCTACCGCTGGCAGGCGGGCACCCGCCAGGGATGACTACGCCAGTGGTAACAAATACCGCTGGAGGGCGGGCCGTCCGCCATCGGTAAGGGCTCTTACCACTGGCGGGCAACAAAATCGCACGCCGGCAGTAGGTGCTACAGCTCTGGCGGTCAGCGCGTCTGCCAGCGGTAATATTCCGCGGCTGCCAGCGGTACTAGTCGCTGATTTGGGGTTCTGGGTGCGCTGTCCGCCAGCGGTATTATTTCGTGGTATTTTTTCTAAAAAATCATATTCCAGCGGTATATTATCCAGTATAATATAGTATATTCAGGTACGGGCGACCAAAACAACAGGAATATAGACAATAGCACATACAAATGACCAAATTGTCATATACAAATACATTAGTGCATCACATAGCATTACAAATCATAGTAGCCAAGTTATACCAAAAGTAGTTATACACAAATACATCACAAGAGTACTAAATCGTCAACACACCTTCACTTCTTGGTCTGCTTTGACATTGGCTTCGGCGGGAACGGTTGACAACCATTCAAAGAGTTGAATGGCCTGTCGGCACACTGTATTGCTATGCGATTTTCTAGATTGACGTTAGATGGTGTTGCACCTTGGTAGTAGAACAACCCGGGTGGCACGTCATGACAAACATCGTTGACGATTATTGAAGCAAACGTCTTCTGGATTAGAGCAAACTCTTGCATGATATCAGCATTAGTGGTTGTCGCCATGTCCTTGCACCATTTATCGATAGCAACTGAAATTCTAGTCTTCGGTGATTCCGTATGTACTCCTGCATTAGATAGATGACATACCAGGCGTCTGTCGGACTGCCAGGCGCCTTCTTGATGCAGGTTAGATCCACTTTGTGGTGAATGCCATCTTGCCTCGCTTATTGTTACTTCTTCTTAGGATGCCATCATTTAGAAAGCAGTAACCGTTGAGAGCATCATCGAGAACACTATTGATGTGCCTGTAGTCTTTCTTCTCATCACACCCCGTCGAGATAGAAGGCATACGACTCTTTAGGGTACAGAACGATGAGGGTGCCGTCTTGGTTACTGCACAAAACAATGAAAGAGACCATCATTCTCACTTATGCAAAATTAACGATGAAAATGTACGAAAAGATGTTATGGCGGCTAGGTAATGACTTACTTGGGAAAGTAAGGCATGAGAAAATGTTCTTGGTATTATTCGCCACGAAGACATCTTCGATGAACTTTGTCACGCGTGTCCTACCCGTAGTGGTGTTCACGAAGCAGTCGGACATGTAGAAGGGGTCGATATCATGATGTCCGGGTATTATCATTAATGAGCCGGCGCGCCATACTTAGCACAAACACGGACCATGGATCGGTGGAGTGCTTTCATGTGGTACATGTCAAAGATGTCATCAAATCTCACAAAGAGCATGTCTCCGGGGGTTTCATGGAGAAAGCCCATAAGCTTTGGTACCTTTGCTATGTAAAGCTATACGTGACGTGATTCTCTGAGAAGTTTGTTCTCAGAATAAAGAACACTTTCATGTAGCGTCCTCATGTCCCCAGACAAACAAAGGACCACTTCGGCGGCAGGATCGGTTTAGCCATCTCATGAGTAGTATGCCCGTCGGGGATGGTTATCCTGTCCTGAACTCGGCGCGACTTCAACTTAGACCCCGGCACCGGCTGGCTCATGACTCATCAAGGGCATGTTTCTTGCTTTTTTTTCGACACCGTCTTCCTAGGCTGCTTAGCTACCGTCTCTTTGAGCACATCATTGAGTGTGCCCTGGCTGAGACCGTCAGATGGCTGAGCTTCAGGCGTTGGTTGAGAACAGAAAAGACGCTTAGTGCAATTATATTTCTCAGGGAGAGAAGGCACGGGACTATTCGTCATCAGATCACGGTCAGGTTGATCAAGAGGACTGACCGTACAAAAATTGAGGTAGTCAATGCCGTCTTCGTCAGCATTGATGTCTCTTTCGCGGGCTCAGCTGGTGGAGCTGGTGGAGTGGCCTTTTCTTGGCTTGGCGCCGACCCGTCGACCGGTGTTGGCTCTGGAGTGGTGATAGAAGGGTCCAAACGAATTAGTGCTTTTGGCCATAGCAGGGGCCAAATCAAGCATTGCTCTAGGTTTAACTCGCTTTCGGCTTCGAGGGGTTGAGATGGAGGATCCAAATAACCACAACCCGGGAACACCCGAGCCAATGAAACCTTATAAACTTCATCAGAAATAGGCCGGTTGTGATGGATGCGGCAAAGTGGTGAAACGATTTTTTGCTTTTGCCACTTCCTTCAGCTCACCGTTCACAAGTAGGAGCAACGTGCATCGTTTCTGGTCGGCCTGCTCACCGTTCACAAGTAAGGCGTTAGATAGGGCGCCATGCAAGAATGAAGTAATATATAACATGGTTAAATTACCGTGAGGGTTGAGCTCGTCTAATGGCGACGGACCGGGGACGGCCCCCGGCGTGCAAGAGATGGAAGGGCTGCTGCGAGCCGCGGTGCCATGTATGATGTTGGCGGCTGGCGTTTGTTCGCCCTGTCAGGATTAGGGTTGGCGGGCGGCACATTGATGGAGTTGCTGCTGCTTATTAAGCTGGGTATGCTGGGAACGGGGGGAGGTCCTTCCCCCCCCCCCCTCAATCCAACTCCCAAACGACTCATACATGGTCGGAAGGATGGTCGGAAGGATGGCAGTGAGTGCCTTTGTCACTGCGTTGTCGATGGTGGCCTGCATATTTTTTTCCTCGACCGCCTTCCTATCCTGACGCTCCTCCTTGGACTCGGGTAGTAATGTGACCGTTTGTGACCGACTCCGACCCCGAGCACCCGGCCACGATGCGGGAAGTGTCACCTCCAAATTCTTTCTCTTGTCCATCGCCCTGTGAAAAGCGGTGTCCCACGGGGCCTTCGTCATAGAGATGAGTCGCTTTGAGATTGAGCAAGTTGTTCTTCCTCCAGATATTGCTTCTCAAGTTCCTTGACCTTCGCGTTCAAGAGAAGTTCCCCTTTAGTCTTGGGATCTTCCCTGTAATGGGCTCTGATAAATCGTCTCGCCAACGGGTCGGTGATCTTGGCATAGGGTCATCCCTTTTCCTTTCTTTCTCCTGCTTTCCCAAACATCGTCCGCCCCTCGTATCCACGACATCCGAGATTGTGGGGACCTATATTCTTCATGCATCTCTTTCCCCCACTTGGATAGCGCCTTCGTCGAAGCTAGTCTTGTTTCTCCTTGAAAATGTTGAAGTCTTCTTCAGAAATGGAGGGCCACTTGGCGTTGATCTTATCGTAATCGTCACCATTAGCAAGGGCCTTTCTCACTTCTGATTTCCAAGTTGCATAGGCTTTGGTGAACTTGCCGAGGGTGTATGTGTTTACCAATTCTTCTTGAATCATTGTCCTCGTAGTCTTTCGGGAAAGTGTATTTTGCGTGCAACTTGGAAATAAGGTGGGCGGCCACATGTGAGTTCTCCTTATCCCTTATGTTCTCCTGGTTGATGTTGCCGAAGTTCCGCACAATGCATCCCAAGGCTAAGCCGTACCCTTTTGCAAAAAAAATTGGCTGCGTAGGAGCACCACAGGCGGGGTTCACCTCCGTAAATGTCAGTCGACCGGAAGCCAGCCTGTTTGGGCGCCTTGGCTTACGTTAACGCTGGGATCTGCCACCAGATGTGATCTCGTGGCCACCTCCGCCGCCACCAGATGTGGTCTCGCGGCCACCTCCGCCGCCACCAGATGTGGTCTCGTCCCCAGAAGTGTTCTCGGCCATCTCATCGTCGGCATCCGCTATGAGCTCGGCGTCGATTGACTGCCGGACCATCCTCAAATAGTTATCCTCTATCGGCTCCTTTCCTCCACTCCGAGAAGTCCCGGCCTCCATATTGTCAGCCATCTTCGCACAAAATACAAAAAGTCGTAGTTAGTAAAACAACTATAAGGAAAAATAATTCACTTGGGTGGTGATGAAAAGTTTGCATATACCCATGAGACCATTTGAGATTTCCAAAATTTCAGTTACTCCATATGTCATAATTTTAGCAAGTAATGCCAAAATTCACGAAATATTTCGGCATGACCTTTGCTAAAATTATGTCATATGGAGTACCCAAATTTGTCAGAATGGAATTTAATCAACATTCCGGCAATCTCAAGGGTCTCTAGGGGTACCTGCAGATATTTCATACATAGCCATAAGGCCACATTCACAGCCACCACCACAAGCACAATACATTCACATTTCATCATACATAGTCAAGCTCTTTCACAAGCACCACCACCAAAATTTACATCGACACACATATCATCTCACCTGAAAATGAACAGCAATGTCGAGCTCCTTCTAAACTTCCCGCATAGAGCAAAACAATTTAAATTAATGTTTTGAGCAAAACAATGAGCTGCAATCATAAAAAATTGAATATAAACTAAACATACTCATAAAAACGGACAAATCCATCCATTCACATCCATCCACAGCTAGAAAGTATAAGATCTCGCAGATTCCAACTAAAATGCATCTTCAAGACAGTTAAAAAGTACCAACTTCGGAGGCTTACGAAATTATCAAATCCCGATCCTATTTACAATGTACCATCATGGATCTCTTGCACTACGTTATTACTTCATGATAAAGCTGAAAAATAATTTTTTGAAAACTTCTAACACCTTAATTCAAGTCAGTTTCAAAGGCATGTTCAAACAGTGACCATATTTAACACTTAGCAAAATTTCTGAAAATTTTCATCTCAAATTTTTTTCATGTACTGCAAATTTCCTAGCAGCACTAACAGCAACTAGCAGCAAGCAATCAACAACACAAATCGACACAAGTTTCTTGTTGGAATTTCGGCAAACACATTTGGTGCAGCCCGTTGGAGGGGAGGGAGAGGAGGGAGAGGGGCAGCACCTCGGGAAGGGAAGGGAGGGGGACGACGACGGCGGTGTGGAGGTGCTCGGGCGCGGACGGGCGGCTGCAGGCGTGCGCGCTGGCGTGGAGGTGGACACGCGGATCCGAGCGCGGCCGAGCGTGTGTAGGAGAAGATCATGTTGGGCCGGGAGGGAGAGGGGGAGGGGCCGAGCGCGGCGTGGTCGCCGGCAGCGGCAGACGGGCGCAGTGTGGTGTGGAGGCCCTCGGCGGCGGTGGAGATGGCGAGCAGAGGGGGCGGGTGGGTGTACGTGCGGCGAGCAGAGTGAGGGCGGCGCAGAGGGGAATTTGGCAGAGCGGGAGCGGGAGGGGAATTTGGCACGCGAGTGTATTTGTATTTTTTTTCGGGCCGTAATACCGCTGGCGGACGCCCTCCTCCGTCCGCCAGTGGTAATGTTTTTGTATTTTTCATTTATCTATTCAAATAATTTTTTTGCATTTCAAAACATATTTCAAACAAAAGTTTTTTTTTGTTTTTGTATTTTTTTTCATTTATCTATTCAAATAATTTTTTGCATTTCAAAACATATTCAAGCAAATGTGGGTATTTCAAAATGATTTTACAAATTATTTTCATAAATATCATTTTCCTTTTTTAAGTGGCAAAAATGACTTTTTTTGTGAACCACAAGTACAAAAAATATGTTGCAAAATGGCATCCATCTAAATATCACAAGGAGTAGTCGACATTTTATGGATAAACACCAATTATTAGGAATTGTCTTCATTTCTATCTAATTTCTCGTAGTTAAATGAGTTGCTGATTTCCCAAAATTAATCAAATTTGAACTACAAGTGTTTGATAGTTTGGTCTCAAAATTTTTTAAAAGCCATTTTAAGGTACGCAACCAGTGGTTATATCATAGAACATCAATAGTTTTAGAGAATTTGACCTCTTTCGATGAATAGTCCTGGTGGCGGTTTCGACAGTTTTTCGAAAAAAAAATAAAGTGAGAAAACCTCAAAAAATATATCCTCTTGCATGGTGTCTTTTATGTGTACTAGTTGCTATGAAAAATGATAAACTTGATTTTTGACAAATTTTTCAGAAAACTTCTTCACAAAAAGGACTATCATGTATAAACATCTATAAGTTTCAAGCCAAATGACCAAGTTATGACAATTTCCACGACATAGTTTGTGATAAAGTTCTCATATTCGACAAATAGGTGTGTCTTGGTATAGGAAGCAATGGTTCCAAAGGGATTTTACAAATTATTTTTATAAATATCATTTTCCTTTTTCTAAGTGCAAAAATTGATGTTTTTTGTGAACCAAGTACAACTAATATGGTGCAAAATGGCACCCATCTAAATATCGCAAGGAGTAGTCCACATTTGATTGATAATCCCCAAGTACTAGGAATTTTCTTCATTTCTATCTAATTTCTCCTAGTTAAATGAGTTTATGCTGATTTCCAAAATTAATCCAAATTTGAACTACAAGTGCTTGACAGTTTGGTCCAAAATTTTATAAAAAATCATTTTAAGGTACACAACTAGTGGATATATCACAAAAATATCGATAGTTTTAAAAAATTTGACCTCTTTCGATAAATAGTCATGGTGGCCATTTTGACCGTTTTTCGAAAAAAAATCAAATAAAGTGAAAAAAACCCTCAAAAAAATATATCCTCTAGCATGGAGTCCTTTTATGTGTACTAGTTGTTATGAAAAAAAAAAATCCTCCGGCATGGAGTTTTCAAATTAGTTTTATAAATATTATTTTTCTTTTTCTAAGTGTCAAAAATGAATTTTTGCCAACTTACCACTGGCGGACGAACTACCATGTCCGCCAGTGGTACTTCAGTGACCCCTGGCGGACGGTTTGGCGTGCCCGCCAGCGGTATTTTGGTCATTTTCGAATCCAGCCAAGTCAACTACCGCTGGCGGTCACGCCAAACCGTCCAAGGATTCGAAAATGACCAAAATACCGCTGGCGGTCACGCCAAACCGTCCACCAGAGGTAATTTTGGTACCACTGGCGGGCGCTGACGCCGTCCGCCATCGGTCATTAGCCCCGCCTCGTGGCAGCTGCCTGATACTACCACTAGCGTGCACGTTAAGACGTCCGCCAGCGGCACATGAAGGACCCGTGGCGTGCTCGGTAAACCGCCCGCCAGCGGTAATAGCGCTTGCGGACGCCCTGGGCCGTCCGCCGGCAGTAGGCTGGTGGCTATAGGCCCATTCCTACTAGTGTGATAGAGGATCGGTTTGAGAAAAAAACTTGCGAGTTGGGTGGGCAAACTTTTATCCTATGGGGACAGATTGATCCTAATCAATTCGGTACTGTCAAGTCTACCTATGTTCATGTTTTCCTTCTTTGAAGTACCCATAGGGGTACGGAAGAGGATGGACTATTTCTGGCAAAGTGATGGCCATAAAAGGAAGTACAAACTTACTAAATGGAACATCATTTGCAGACCAAAAGACCAATGGGGACTAGGGATTGAGGTTTTAGATATTAAAAATAAAAGCTTATTAATCAAGTGGCTTTTTAAAATTTTAAGTGAGGAGGATGGTGTGTGGCACCAGTTGATTCATAATAAATATCTACATTCAAAATCCCTTTCCCAAGTGAAGGTTAAAGCAAACGACTCCCCTTTTTGGAAAGGCCTCATGAATTTAAAAGGTGAATTCTTCAAACGTGGCTCGTTCACAATTGGGAATGGTGAGAAAACTAGATTCTGGGAAGATACATGGTTAGGGAATGAGTCCCTGTCCACTCAATATCCTTCCCTTTATAACATTGTCCAGCGAAAAGAAGTTTCGGTTGCTGCAGTGTTGTCTCAAGCGCCTCCGTTAAACATAGGTTTTAGGAGAGGGTTAACGGGAAACAAGTGGACAAGATGGCTTCATCTTGTCAACCGGTTAACACTAGTGCAGAACGGGCTTCTAGTCCCGGGCCTGTAGGGGCTTTTAGTCTCGGATTCGCATCCGGGACTGCGAAATCGGGACTAAAAGCCCCTACTTCCAGTCCCGGGTTGCTACGGCCCGGGACTAGAGGCCACCACGTGGCAGCGGGAGCATGCGGCGGAGGCGAGGAGCTCTAGTCCCGGGTGGTAATACCACCCGGGACTAGATGTTTCCTTTTCCTTTTTTCCCCATTTTAGGGTTTTAGGGTTTTAGGGTCGTTTCTTTTTCCATTTCGTTTCTTTTTCAATTTGGGTTTCATTATATATAATTTCAAATATGTTTCCGTACGCATATTATACGCTCTACTATATACACCGTACACGTTGATGCATATATAATTAATATTCGATCTCTTGCGAGAATACAACTATTTAATTACATGAAGATAGATCACATATTTAGTTCATCGTCCGAAGCATAATGTTCTCCCCTTTCATCGATGACCTCCCTAAGCAGAAATCCCGCCAATTCCTCTTGAATTGCTCCTACGCGCCGTTCTGGGTCGAGCTTCTCCCGCATTTCGCTCAAAGTAGTTGTTGTCCGCTCAGTGGTCAGCTCGCGAATGAACTCGCAAACGTAGAATCCACATAAATTACTCCCCGGTGGCTGCTGTGGACTTTTCACCGATATATAAGTTAGCTCATCTTTGAATGGACCTTGTACCTTCTGTTTGAAAAGTGTCCAACACCTGCTTTGGCAAAGAAAATGAACAAAGGAGTTATTAATTACTTGATATCAGGAAACGAACGAAAGAGGCCGATATAATGCGATAATGATTGAAATTACTTGTTGAGCATTTCTTTCATGTCGGACCACGTCGCTTGGTCCCAACTTAATGAGTCGTGGACTTCAACTATGGACTTGTCAGGTTGAATGCTTAGCAGAATTCAGTGAAACCTGCGGACGTTTACATAAAGCAGACATGCATAGCTCATCAATTACACTTAACATCGAGAAAGCCAAATAAAAATATGTATAAGACAGAAACACTCACCTGAAATTGTAAGGAAATAGTATTTCCGTACAGAAATTTTGCTTGATTAAAAAGGTGGTCAGGTCATCCTCCACGTCTCTGGGGTGATTGAGTAACGTATGTGAATTAACGATATATGGGTCAACGAACCCAACCTCAAAAATTCTAGATCTTTTGCATTCCATCATCTTCATTCTGCATAATAGCGTACAAAAGGATATATAGTCAGGATAATATAATACAGGCAATGAACGAGCTGAGCTAGAGACTTAATTACAAAAATAAATCACTTACAGACAATAGCAAGCGAGAATAGATTTGTCGAGGGCGCGCTTTTGGAATAACTAAAACAGTTCAGTCAGTTGAACCTGTATAATGTAATGTTTGAATAAATGCTCCACTCTAACGTCCATCGGAAACCACTCTTTCGCGTCCTTCTTTGATGTGTGCACCAGGTACCAGTGATGCAGATTTCGCATATGTGTTGATAGACACGTGAGCTCCTCATTACTGACCATAGGCTCCCCTTGGACATATTTCCGTGCTATCTCTAACATTGGCTGATATTCATAGCCTAAAAGTTGACCAAGGGTCATACCCATGGCGGTAGCATTTTCCTTGACCTGCGATACAGTGATACCAAGTTCTCTAACAGCAGCTATGGCTCTGGGGTCCAATAATTCCAGGTCCTTATCCATAGCGGCTCTGAAGTCCTTGTCGACATCGGAACACACTATGAGCGGGGGGACCGATTGATTTTTCTGCTGTCCGAGCTGGGCAATATGTTTCCCGCTTTTTGCACTTCTTCCCTTGTTCTGCTTAGACTGGGTACGTGCTAGCTTACTAAGTTCACGACCATAGTCAGATGGCAGATTCATCGATATCTGGGATGGCTGCTCGAGGAACGACTTAGCCCACTTTTTGGTTTTTTCATCATATACCTTCTTTTGCTCGGGCATTTTGGTGCAAAAAAAGTCTTATTGTAGGCAGCCACTACCGCGGCGTTTTCCGCTTCAGTCATGTCATAAGGTCTCTTGGGAGGAACCGACGGGATGTCGACTATCTTCTGAGTGCGACCTTTCTTCTGAGTGGGGAGCGGGGGAGCGGCGTCGGTCCGTTTCTTCTTCTGAGTGAGGAGCGGGGGAATATTGCGAGGAGGCGGACTTGGAGGTCGACGATCATCGGGTGGGGAGGGTAGACTTGGATTCCTCGGAGTCGGTGGCCTTGGCGCCGAGCTTGGAAACTTGATGTACTTCTTTTGCCATAGAATGATCTAGCGCTTGACATCTCCCAGTTTCTTATGGCCTTCAGGTGTAGCGATGTCAATCTCTAGGTCCCCATACACCTCCAGTAGGTCATCCACCGAGACACGAGCATAGCCAGGTAGAATCGGACATGAATGGTGGAGTGATCCAGGTAGACAAGGTAAAGCAGTGCCGGTCGCCACCTTGAAGGACAGGTTGCGCATTGGCTGATCAAGCTCACATTCTGTCATCCCTCTGACATCATCCACAGGGTAGTGAGGCGCCGGTGCATCATCCAGCACTATATGATCATCAACCAGGACCTGATCCGTGGAAGCCTGGCTGCTTCTCCGCCCGCTATTCTCCAATAATGGAGGATCTTCCCGCGACTGAGATGACATTTGGCTAAGTGCTTCCTCTACAAACTTCTTCACCCCAGCTAGTTCCTGTTCTATCTTCCCGATCCGGTCTGCCTCCCGGTCCTTTGCTCTCTTACGGCTTCTGTAACTGTCAGCGTCCTGGGGAAACGCTCTATCCCACGGGACAGCCTTTGCCTCGTGCTCGTCCACCTTTTTCATCGTTCCCGAGGGCACGCCACAGCTCGTCTCTCTCTCGATCGGGCCGGAACAATCCCTTTTAAGCATCTGCCATTGCTCGAAATTTCTTTGGAGGGTATTAGAATTTCGTCTCGAAAAATTGTCTGCCCTATTTTTGGGTCCAACGATCCCCCATGCGCGTACCACCAGTGCTTTGCCCTCTCGCCATCCATTTGTACCTGGAGTGACCCTCTCTTCCTCAGGTCGGCCTCGGCCGCTTCCCACTTAGGCACGACACTCTTGTAGCCACCTGTCCCCAATCTATGGTGGTATTTCTTTTTTTCAGCATTTAACTTATTTTTTGCCGACCTTTTTGGCTTTAGCAGATTGCTTGTACTTTACAAAAGCGGGCCACTGTGCTCGCAATTTCTCATACAATCCTTTGAATTATGGATTTTTGCCTTTCGCGACATATGTCAAGTATAAAGTTTTCTTGTAGTTCCGAAACTGTTCGGCCATCTTCGATAGAGCCCACTGCTTGACTCTCTCTCTTCTTTCAAGCCCCCCTCAACTGGGGTAATACCATCTGCCTCGAATTCTTCATACTCTGGAGGTAGTTTGAAATGTGCTATGAGCTTGTCCCAAAGGTCATCTTTGGCATCATCGTCGACATCACTAGTGAATTCTTCACCTGCATTCTTTGGCTTAATCCATTCTTGGATGGTGATCGGAAGGTTGTCCCTAACAATCACTCCGCATTGATTTGTAAACAGCCTCGCGTGCTTTTCTGAAGCCTTCGGTTGTCCATTATCATAAATTTCGTCGATGGTGAACCTTTGATTAGGATCCAACCTTTTGTTCGGGCCTCGTGTTTTACCTGTCGATTTCTTCGATCCGGAGGTTTAAAAGAAGAAAGAGTGATTAATATATATATATATATATATACGGGTCAATTAATGCATCTAGCCACAAGTAGCTTAATATATATATACCTCGCCGGTTGTTGTCGAGGGGCCATCATTGTTGTTTGTCTGCCCTTCGTCCACCTGTTCTTCCTCCTCGCCATCACCGGATGGATTTAAAAATGATGATATCTCTTCTTCGTCCACCTGGTCTAGCTTCTGTTCTAGCTCATGTCCACCAAGACCACATTCATCTTCATCTCCATCAAGACCCAAATCCCCTCTTATAATGTCCATAAGCAGGGCATTGCCCTCGTAGTTGGTCCTGCGCAAAATAACATCTTCGCCATCGGGCCTGGTGTGATCTTCACCCCCGGAGTTGCTGTGATCCATCTTCACCCCGGAGTTGGTCCTGCGCAAAATAACAAATAATACAATTACTACTAAAAATTAATTCTAACAACTTCTAAAAATTACTACTAAAAATTATTACTAAAAATTACTTCTAAAAATAACTAATAAAAATAACTACTAACAAAAATAACTACTAAGTACAAATAACTACTAAGTAAAAAAATTATTACTAGAAATTACTTCTAAAAATAACTACTAAAAATAAATAGATTAAAAAGGACTAAGTAAAAAAAAGGACTAAAAAGGATTAAGTAAAAAAAAAGGACTAAGTAAAAAAAAAGGACTAAGTAAAAAAAAAGGACTAAGTAAAAAGGACTAAGTAAAAAAAAATGGACTAAGTAAAAAGGACTAAGTACTAAGAAAAAAAAGACTAAGTAAAAAAAAAATGGGCGCGCGGGGCGCCGGCGTTGCCGCGGCGTACGTGTGCTCACCGCGGGCGCCTCCGGCGGGCCGGCCGTGCAGGGCGGCCGGAGATGGAGGGGGCGCGCGCGGGGCGGCCGGAGAGGATGGATCGGAGGGGCGCGACGCGGTGGCCGGAGGACGACGCGATGGAGGAGGGCGCGGAGGACGCGATGGAGGGCTCGAGGGAGGAGGACGCGATGGAGGCCGCCGGAGGACGCGACGGAGGGGGCGCGCGCGGCGGCCGGAGGATGGAGGGGTGCGCGCGGCGGCCGGAGATGGACGCGAGACGCAGATCGCCGCCGGCAGAAAATTCGGGAGCACCTCCCTGTGTTTCTGTCGTCTCTAGATCGCCTTTGTGAAGTCGAAGGGGAAGAGGCAGTTTCATATATGGAACCACCCGGGACAAGAGACCCTCTTGTCCCGGGCCGTGGCACCACCCGGGACAAGAGGTTCATTTTCGACCGCCAGAATTTTCGCGCGCTAGTCCAGACCTTTTGTCCCGGGCCGTGGCACCACCCGCGACTAAAGGGTGCCACCCGCGACAGAAGGGTAATTTGAAGTTTGGAAATTTATAACTCCTATTTTATAAATCCAAATAATACAAATAATATGTCTATTATTATCAGAAAAAATAAGGAATCTGAATATAAAATAAATAAGAAGTTTGGAAATTCATAACTCCTAGTTTATTTTGTAGTTTATATGAACCACCCGGGGCAAGAGACCCTCTTGTCCCGGGCCGTGGCACCACCCAGGACAAGAGGTTCATTTTCGACCGCCAGAATTTTCGCGCGCTAGTCCAGACCTTTTGTCCCGGGCCGTGGCACCACCCGCGACTAAAGGGTGCCACCCGCGACAGAAGGGTAATTTGAAGTTTGGAAATTTATAACTCCTATTTTATAAATCTAAATAATATGTCTATTATTATCAGAAAAAAAATAAGGAATCTGAATATAAAATAAATAAGAAGTTTGGAAATTCATAACTCCTAGTTTATTTTGTAGTTTATATGATTAGAATAAATAAGCAGTTTGGAAATTTATAACTCCTATTTTATAAATCCAAATAATACAAATAATATGTCTCTTATTATCAGAAAAAATAAGGAATCTGAATATAAAATAAATAAGAAGTTTGGAAATTCATAGCTCCTAGTTTATTTTGTAGTTTATATGATTAGAATAAATAAAAAGTTTGGAAATTCATAACTCCTATTTTATAAATCCAAATAATACAAATAATATGTCTATTATTATCAGAAAAAATAAGGAATCTGAATATAAAATAAATAAGAAGTTTGGAAATTCATAACTCCTAGTTTATTTTGTAGTTTATATGATTAGAATAAATAAGAAGTTTGGAAATTCATAACTCCTATTTTATAAATCCAAATAATACAAAGAATATGTCTATTATTATCAAACAAAATAAGGAATCTGAATATAAAATAAATAAGAAGTTTGGAAATTCATAACTCCTAGTTTATTTTGTAGTTTATATGATTAAAATAAATAAGAAGTTTGGAAATTCATAACTCCTATTTTATAAATCCAAATAATACAAATAATACATTTTACACGATCGTTATTTCATTTATCTTTTGCATAACTAACTCAAAACCAGATTACTTAGTCAGATGCTAAAGATCATTAGTTGGAAATGCAGTGATAAAGAATACATTTTACGCGATCGTCGTCGTAGATAGACAAGCAGTAGGGAATGACAACAATCTTGGGTACATAGACGAACCATTTGTCCTAACCAACGATGTGAGCTGTTGGATCACTCTGTGAGCCACCAACCGGGACTAAAGGGAATCCCACCAATAAGGAAGAAGCACACGGATCGTGTGTTTCTTTCGAGCGCTTGTGAGCCGTTGGATCAGGGGTGTGTTTCTTTTGAGGGCTTGTGAACCGTTGGATCAGGGGTGTGTTTCTAGTCCCGGGCCATGATACCACCCGAGACTAAAGGGGCCAGGACCCTATATATAGCATCCATCATTGGCAGTACACGGGTAGCAGAGAGCAAGATTTCTGAGAGCAAGAGTTTCTAAAGCGGAGGCTGAAGGTGAACCCTCCCCTCGGTCGGATCCAAGCAGCGGCAAGGATCTCTGATGATTAGCAACATCCCCAACACTTGTTCGGATGGTTGCAGATCATCAGGGATGTCTTGCCGCTGTCTGGATCGAAGGCCGATTTGCCGTAAACAAAGCATCCGGACTCCCTGCATACGCCCGAACGCTGCATTTTGATATGCGGGCACTCACGAGCCAGCGTTGGGCTGTATGCAGGAGAAACCGTGTGTTTTGTTCTATATAGAAAATCCTTCAGTTCGTCGACCGAACACAAAATCCCCAAGGTGCTGCCCTCTCCCTCCCCTACCTAGGTGTTTGATCAAATTCCCCACTCATTTTTTCAGATTTCGGTGACGATGTCCGGCCTGTTGGATGCGAGGGGCGATGTCCGGGACTGAGCTCCGCCGGGCTGGCACTGGGAGGTGGTATCTTCCGGGACGCGTCGCTTGGTGAGGAATCCGGGTGACGTCGTCGACCCGGATCTTGTTTGGTGGAAGTCGCGTGGGCCACTCTCGTTCCAGAGGGAGCCGGCCCCCAAGGAGGTGGTACGTCGCCGTATCAGGGAGGAGGACGAGCACGTCAATCGATATGTGTTTATGTTGGATACGCCAGCGGTGTATAATAGTACATGGATGGTTCTTCATAGGGATCCTTCTCACGTGAGTATTGCCCCTATGATGGTTCCTGCTCTTTGATTGCGCAGCGCCGGCCGCTCAGCACCCCGTGGCTTAGTACCCGGCAAAAGTTAGTGACATTATTCGTGATGTATTATGGTTAAATAAAAATGGGCGAGCTATGTATTATGGTTTTCACCACATAAAGGTTTAATACATTATTACACATCACATAAAGGTTTAATACATTACATTGATTTACATAAAAGCCATGAACCCTTCTTCGCGTATGTCCCTTGCCTATGATCGCTTCGGCCGTAACCATGGAGCATCTTCATTATTTAACGGGATGCTTGGGTCAGTTTTCACTGTGAAGGCGGAATTTCATCAAACTTATCATAATCTGCTGACATGTCTGTCTTGTCCTCGACTCCCACGATGTTTCTTTTCCCTGAAAGAACTATGTGACGCTTTGGCTCATCGTCTGATGTATTCGTTTGCTTATTTTTTCTTTTTTTCGGTCTGGAGGACATGTCCTTCACATAGAAAACCTGAGCCACATCATTGGCTAGGACGAATGGTTCGTCCCTGTAACCAAGATTCTTGAGATCCACTGTTGTCATTCCGTACTGCGGGTCTACCTGTACCCCGCTTTTCAGGTTGACCCATTTGCACCGAAACAAGGGGACCTTAAAAGTAGGTCCATAGTCAAGTTCCCATATCTCTCTATGTAACCATAATATGTGGTCTTTGACCCATCGTTGTTTGTTGCATCAAAGCGGACACCACTGTTTTGGTTGGTGCTCTTTTTATCTTGGCCCTCGTGTAAAATGTATTCCCATTTATCTCGTACCCTTGGAAAGTCCATATAGTCGAAGATGGTGACCTGGACAACAAGTACAGCTCATGGAATGTGTTGCTTTTGACGATATGTGCTTGCAACCAACCGCCGAAAGTCTTCATGTGTTCTTTTCTAATCCAGTCGTCTGCTTTCCAGTGTTGTTGGAGCGTACAATTTTCTTGTGTTGCTCGATATACCGAGCCGCCAAGGTGGAATTCTGTAGAACTGTGTAATGTGCTTCAGTGTAAGAATGTCCGTCCCTACATATTATTGATTTCCTTCCTAGAGTGCCTTTTCCACTCAGTCTCCCCTCATGCCGTGATTGAGGAAGACCAATCGGCTTAAGACCAGGAACAAAGTCAACACAAAACTCAATGACCTCCTCTGTTCCATAGCCCTTGGAGATGCTTCCTTCTGGCCTAGCACGGTTCCGAACATATTTCTTTAAGACTCCCATGAACCTCTCAAAGGGGAACATATTGTGTAGAAATACAGGACCGAGAATGGAAATCTCTTCGACTAGGTGAACCAGGAGGTGCGTCATAATATTGAAGAAGGATGGTGGGAACACCAACTCGAAACTGACAAGACATTGGACCACATCCTTCTGTAACTGTGGTAGATCTTCAGGATTGATTACCTTCTGAGAGATTGCATTGAGGAATGCACATAGCTTCACAATGGGTACTCGAACATTGTCCGGTAGAAGCCCCCTCAATGCAATCGGAAGCAATTGCGTCATAATCACGTGGCAGTCATGAGACTTTAGGTTTTGAAACTTTTTCTCTGCCATATTTATTATTCCCTTTATATTCGACGAGAAGCCAGACGGGACCTTGATACTGCTCAGGCATTCAAAAAAGATTTCCTTCTCTTGTTTGGTAAGAGCGTAGCTGGCAGGACCTTGAAACCGTTCTGGATGCAGGCCTTCTGGGTCTTTCATACGTTGCTGGTCCTGCCGTGCTTCCGGTGTATCTTTTGTCTTCCCATACACGCCCAAGAAGCCTAGCAGGTTCACGCAAAGATTCTTCGTCACATGCATCACGTCGATTGCAGAGCGGACCTCTAGGAATTTCTGGTAGGGTAGCTCCCAAAATATAGATTTCTTCTTCCACATGGGTGCGTGTCCGTCATCGTCCTTCGGAACAGATCGTCCGCCAGGACCCTTTCCAAAGGTTACTATTTCATCCAAATCCTTGACCATATCAAATACATCAGCACCAGTACGTTCCTTAGGCTTCGGCTGGCGACATGCCTGACCGTTGAAATGCTTGCCTTTATTTCTTAAGGGATGCTTCGCCAAAAGAAATCGACGATGCCCCGGGTACACATTCTTCTTACAATGTTCTAAATATATACTTTCAGTATCATCTAAACAGTGCGTGCATGCATTGTATCCCTTGTTTGTCTGTCCTGAAAGGTTACTAAGAGCAGGCCAATCATTGATGGTTACAAACAGCAACGCTCGTAGGTCAAATGGCTCCTGTTTGTGCTCATCCCACACACGTACACCTGGTTTGGCCCACAACTGTAGAAGTTCTTCAACTAATGGCCTTAGGTACACATCAATGTCGTTGCCGGTTGCTTCGGGCCTTGGATCAGCACTGGCATCATAATGAACTTCCGCTTCATGCACAACCAAGGAGGAAGGTTATAGATACATAGAGTCACGGGCCAGGTGCTATGACTGCAGCTCTGCTCCCCAAAAGGATTCATGCCATCTGTACTTAGACCAAACCTTAAGTTCCTTGCGTCAGCTGCAAAGTCCTCGTACTCTCTATCGATCTTTCTCCACTGCGTCCCATCAGCGGGGTGTCTCAACATCCCGTCTGACTTACGGTCCTCTTTGTGCCATCTCAACAACTTGGCATGCTCCTTGTTTCTGAACAAACGTTTCAACCGTGGTATTATAGGAGCATACCACATCACCTTGGCAGGAACCCTCTTACGGGGGGGGCTCGCCCTCAACATCACCAGGGTCATCTCGTCTGATCTTATACCGCAATGCAGTGCATACCGGGCATGCATCCAAATTCTCGTACTTCTCACCGCGGTAGAGGATGCAGTCATTAATGCATGCATGTATCTTCTGAACCTCTAAACCTAGAGGGCAGACAACCTTCTTTGCTTCGTACGTACTGGCGGGCAATACGTTATCCTTTGGAAGCATCTTTTTTAACTTTTGCAGCAACTTTTCAAATCCCCTGTCACTCACACCGTTCTCTGCCTTCCATTGCAGCAATTCCAGTGTGCTACCCAGCTTTTTCAGACCATTTTCGCAAGTTGGGTACAACAACTTGTTGTGATCCTCTAACATTTTATCGAACTTCTCCCTCTCCTTTTCACTTTCGCAGTCTCTCCGTGCATCAGCAATGGTGACCAAGATCATCAGCGGGCTCATCATGTGCCTCCCCTTCAGCTTCCCCTTCAGCTTCCCCCATGGAAGTATCACCGTATCCAGAGAACCCATGATAGTTGTCATCATCCTCTTCTTCTTCTTCATTGTCTTCCATTATAACCCCCCTCTCTCCGTGCTTGGTCCAACAATTATAGCTGGGCATGAAACCATACCGAAACAGGTGGATGTGAAGGATTTTTGAGTCTGAGTAATCCTTCGTATTCTTACAGTCACTACACGGACAGAATACAAAACCATTCCGCTTGTTCGCATCAGCCACACGAGGAATTCACGCAAGCCATTCATGAACTCGCCAGAGCGTCGGTCAGTACCGTACATCCATTCCTGGGCCATCTGCATTATTGTTCATCACATTAACTAATTAAAAAAAATTCTACTCCATACTCATTTTGATCAATTACTAAGTAAAAAAACATCTGGACATATGCAAACTAACAAGTTAATGTGAGCTTCGATCATTTTTACTTCATGTACTTGTTGAAATAATCTAAAAATTTGAATTTTGAAAAATTTACATGAACCTTGAATTGGACAAAACAATTAACATGAAAAATGTGGAACTTTTAATTATTGATCTAGCAGTGAAAACCTCATTCCATTCTGAGCTCTAAAACTCTAAAATTACATATTTCAACTTTCAGTAACTTTTTGCCTAATCAAAATTTGCCTAAAATTACACATCTAAAATTCCCTCTACTTCTAAAGCATGAAATCCCTCTCTACTTCTAGAGCATTGAGGCAAACTAATAACGAGAGATGAAAGAATAAAGTTGCTAACCTTTTAAAACCTTGGATTTAGGGGTTACCATCAAATCTTGGAGAAAAAAATGGGCATGAATTCGGCTTGAGAAGAGGAAAAATGGCCACCATGGATATGAGCTCGAGCTGCCAGTGGACGAATTTATAGTGGTCGACCTCTAGTCCCGGTCCGTTATACGAACCGGGACTAGAGGTCCCCGCCTGTGGGACTGGCTGGGTGCGAGACCTTTAGTCCCGGGCGGTATCACGGCCCGGGACTAGAGGTCGGGACTAGAGGGTCCCCGGCCTCCTAGCCGTTGGAGGTGCTACACTAGTCCCGGCCCATAACAGAGTGGGGACTAGTGCTCTGGATGGAAAGCCCTTTTTCCACTAGTGTAATGGATGTCCAGCTGACAGACCAACCGGACACTTTCTTTTGGAGATTAAGTAATACAGGGGTCTTCACAGTAAAGTCCATATATCTTGATTTCATGAGTGATCATACAGTTTTTCTCCGTAAATATATTTGGAAGATGAAAGTACCACTAAAAATAAAGATTTTTATGTGGTTCTTGTATCGTAAGGTTATTTTAACCAAGGATAATCTTGTAAAGCGTAATTGGAATGGGTGTAAAAAATGTTACTTTTGTGATCAAGATGAAACAATACAACATTTATTTATATCTTTGCCCTTTTACGAAGTTGATTTGGCACATTGTGCATTTGGCTTTTAATATCTATCCCCCAACGAGTATTAATAATATTTTTGGTAATTGGCTAAGGGGACTCTCAAAAAAAATAAAAAGTCCAAATCTGAGTTGGAGTTTGTGTTTTACTTTGGGCCATTTGGAATATATGAAATGATTATATCTTTAAACAGAGCAAAAACAACATCTTTTATGCAGGTAATCTTGATGGCCACCCATCCGTATGTGGTCCTTCCTACAGTCAATGGAGAGGCGCGACGCGATGGCTTTTGGGTGCAGCCGGCTGGAATCGGTCGCGCGGGATTTATACAACCAGTTAAACTGGAGTTCTGATAGAAGGATAACATGTTGATGCAGAGACATTCCATGTTGTCTTTATTTTTTAGATGGTTGATCCATGTAGCAACGTTGAGCGACCCATGATGTAATTTTTTGTATCGAATGCTCCTTTTAATAAATAAATAAAAGCCGCATGCATCAATCGATGCAGAGGCTGGGGTTGTCCCCTTTTCTAAAAAAAACTAGCACACATGCAACTTCACAGCAAGGAATTTCTCCATGGTCATCTAAATCATAGCACACCACAAGTTTCAGAAAAAAATATAGGTAAAAGCTTACATCAGTCGTGGAAGATGGCAGATCATTACATACTTAGTACAATTATATAACAATAACTTTCGCCTTTTCACGACCTAAGTGCAACAATTTCTGATACATATATCAATTATAAAGAGTCATGTTATCTCACTCATCCTCCTCTTCCGATACCGCTGTCAACTCGGAGGTGAAATGGTACGAGTCGTCCACATGGATGTACCCTTCGTCGCAGAAAAAGGGCCTCGAAGGCATCTGCAGGCCATCTGCCTCGGCTTCCAGCATCTCCATGACCTTGCTCATCGTTGGGCGATCGCGAGACCTCATCTGGATACACCATAGTCCGATGACACACAGCTTCTTCTCCAGCTCATGCATGTGAACAGCAGCTGGAGATATCTCGCCCGCTTCTCCTTGCTGAGTCAGCTGGTCGTACACCCATGACGGGTAGTACCCCTGGCTTGAGGTCGCCGCGTTTGGGTCGGCGTTCCTTCTTCCACCAGCCATCTCCAGCAGCAGCATCCCGAAGCTGTACACGTCGGACTTGCTCGATATCACACCAAAGCTCCGGGATATCATCTCGGGAGCTATGTAACCGATGGTTCCCCGCATGGCGCTCAGTGGCACGAAACTGTCGCCCCTCGGGTACAGTTTGGCAAGTCCGAAATCAGCGACCTTCGGGATGAAATTGCTGTCGAGGAGGATGTTGTGCGGCTTGATGTCAAAGTGTAGAATCTGCATGTCGCACCCCTGGTGTAGGTAGTTGATCCCCCTAGCAATGCCCAAAGCTATCTCATTGAGTTTGTCCCAAGAAAAGATCTTCTCAGCAGAGAAGATGTACTTGTCCAGAGAACCCTGGGGCATGTACTCGTACACTAAGGCCCTTCTCATTTCCTCCGAGCAGAACCCCACTAAACGCACCACATTGACGTGGTGGATCCTGCCGATGGTGGAGACCTCACTGATGAAATCTTCTCCATTGCAGCTGGAGTTTCCCTCTAGCATCTTCACGGCGACATGGGCACCGGCTGGGAGTAGCACGCCCTTGTACACGGAGCCATAGCCCCCTTGGCCCAATTTATCTCTCAGATGGCCTGTGATAGCAAGAATGTCTGTGTAGGCGAACCTCGTCGGGCCAATCATTTGTTGCATCCGAAGGAACTTCTCCACTGCATCAATTGTGATCCTTGTTTTCCAGTACTTGTAGGCTAGAAATATCCATACAGCCAAGGGTGCCAACAAGAACCTGCATAGTACTGCCCAAAGCATCGGCAGATATGGATGTAAGTTAGATAAAAGGGTAGGCATGTATTCTTTTTGAAAAGAGTATAATTCTAACGTACCGAAAAGGAACTTGGGAATAGCAATAGCAGATAGTACGGTTGCAACAACCAAAACAAACGTTCTTGTGAAGTAGTGATCTTTAGTGCCCTGAGTCACGCATTCCAGGAAGTGCGCCTCACTCCAGAAAAAAGCATGAGTCCATTTCACGATGCTTGCACTAGATATTTGCTCCTTGAAGTAGCTGCAAATCAAGAATGGATGTAGAAGGGAGCATTGTAAATTCCACTTGCATACTAATCGAACCCATTTTCAGAAAACACCAGGGTTCAGTTTTCTCTGAACCATGGCACCATGCAATTCGACTATGCATTTCATTTTGGACTATTTTCTGGAGTGGACATAGTGCAATAAACAACCGAATAGCATGCTATTGTTCAATGAAAATAAAACCCCAGTGTTTTAGGTTGTGGAAAGTGCATTTTGCTTAACTGCTTGCGTGCTGCAACCACCAGTGTATACACTTGTTGTGGGTTTAACAGCACCAAGTTAGATTTTCAAAATACGTGAACTAAATTCGGGAGGAGATGGAACCACAGGGTGATCACCTGGTTGAATCGTTGAGGCATATATTGATGTTCTTTCTTAACTTCTCAGTGGCAGAAGGCCCGCGGACATCCTCGGGAAAATTGACAGCAAACCCCTTAGTTATGAGTTGTGCGATATCTGCATAACTTGCATTCTGTAGCCTTGACATTAGCTTATCAGAAGAATACCCCTCATCGAATGGAATCGTGGCCAGGTATCCACAGTAAGGTTCAAGATCTTCAACACTACAATACAAGTAATAAGGAAGGTGGACCCAGACATAAACATGCGAATTGTTGGCACTGAGGCAAGCAACGGGCTTATATGCACTATTATTCGTCACTGCTCGCGAACAATTAGCAAAACATGCTCTGTAGAAGCTTCGAGTCCCCAAATCCCGAAATCCAGGTGAACCAAGTTTGCCATAATAATAATAAGGAAGATGATTCCACTGTGGAAGAGGGCAGCTGCTATTGCTATCGAAATAGGCATCCATGACCCAGAAGTAAGAACCGGTGTAGTTGATGGCAGTCACGTAGTATGTTCCTGTGTTGATGTAAATTGTAGCCTTGCTACTGGTACAAACCAGCTCGTATGCTTCAACGCCGCACCGCAGATGATCACCTCGCCGACGGAAAGGATATGATATGTTCTGGAGATGTCCACACGAGAATGGTGGGCACACATCATCGCTTCCCTGGGCAAGATCTGCTGCAGAAATTGCAATAAGGGAGAAGACAATAAAAGCTTGGATGGTAACAGAACGATGAAATGCGCTTGGGTTCACCATGACAGACAACTTCAAGATGGCTAGTTCTGTTAAGAGTACTAAGGAGGGCAAGGGATAGAGATTGACTCTGTCCACCTGCATATACCAATTAATAGTGTGTTTGGAATACTAATTATCGACTTCAGTACGTAAAAGAAGAAATATACTCTCTCAGATTGTGTTGCTAGAAACAGAAGACGACTCAGGCTTGGGAGTCTTCTTCCCATGACATGGCAATGCAATTTTTACAGAGACGACAACGACAGTATACAAAAATTTCCACTGTGAAAGGTGCCAATAGACATGTATTTGTTGTTCATGCAAGGGACTGGACTGAAGCAAGTCTGCAATCACACTCAAACCACAAGAACACGGCATGCATTAATATGTGAACTGTACGCCACAGGTATAACTATCAGTACAGCACCACTCTGACTACTCACCAATTAATAGTGCGATTGGAATACTAACTGTCGACTTCTTTGGTATATACTCAGGCTTGGGAGTTCTCTCTTCCATGACATGGTAATTCATTTTTTCCACAGGGTGAAAGCGGAGGAGTATCTATTTTACAATATGACATGGTATATACTCAGGCTTGGGAGTCCTCTCTCCCATGACATGGTAATTCATTCTTTGGTATATACTAAGGAAGATGGTCAAGTAGGTGCTCTAATCCCTGACCTTGTAGATGGAGGAGTATCTATTTTACAATATGCTGATGACACTATCTTGTTCATGGAACATGATTTGGAGAAGGCAGTCAATATGAAATTAATCCTATCAATGTTTGAGCAACTTTCTGGACTCAAGATTAATTTTCATAAGAGTGAACTATATTGTTTTGGTAAAGCAAAAGAAAGACAACACGAGTACCACCAAATTTTTGGCTGTGACGTTGATTCACTACCATTTAAATATTTAGGCATACCTATACATTACCGAAAGTTACTGAATAGCGAATGGAGGATAATTGAAGATAGGTTCGAGAAGAAACTAGGTTGTTGGACCGGGAAAATGCTTTCATATGGAGATCGTCTTGTTTTGATCAATTCGGTCCTCACAAGTTTACTCATGTTCTTACTTTCTTTCTTCCAAATTCCGGTGGGAGTTCGGAAGAGACTAGATTATTTCCGCTCAAGGTTCTTTTGGCAGAGCGATCAACATAAAAGAAAGTATAGACTAACGAGGTGGAACATCATATGCCGACCTAAAGATCAAGGTGGTCTGGGTATTAAGGTACTTGATCTTAAAAACAAGTGTCTTTTAAGCAAATGGCTCTTTAAGATACTAAATGAAAAAGTTGTTTGGCAAGAACTGCTATGCAACAAGTATCTCAATGGCAAGACATTGGCTCAGGTAGAACCAAAACCACATGACTCCCCATTTTGGAAGGGGATTTTGGCGGCAAGAAATGACTTCTTTTCACGGGGTGCTTTTGTGGTAGGCAATGGCCTTCATACTCGGTTTTGGGAGGATGTTTGGCTTGGTAATAGACCTTTGTCTATTCAATATCCCTCTCTTTATGGTATTGTGCGCAATAAGAATGTTTTGGTGGCGCAGGTACTAGCAAATAACCCCTTAAACATTGAGTTTAGGAGAGCTTTAATAGGAGACAAGTGGACATCTTGGATAAATCTGGTTCGGAGACTTATGAGAGTTAACCTGATAGATGTGGATGATAGGTTCACATGGACCCTAACCACAAATGGGTGTTTCACGGTCAAATCTATGTACCTAGATTTAATGCATGGCCACACACCTTTCTTGCGCAAGTATCTTTGGAAATTGAAAGTTCCTTTGAAGATCAAAAATTTTATGTGGTTTTTGCAACGCAAGGTTCTACTAACTAAAGACAATCTTTTCAAACGGAACTGGACGGGATGCAAAAAATGTGCATTTTGCCCAGCGGAGGAATCAATTGAGCATTTATTTATTTCCTATCCTCTTGTAGGACATATCTGGAGGCTCATTCATTTCACCTTTAATATTTCTCCAACGACTAGTGTAGCAAATATGTTTGGACATTGGTTAGATGGAGTAGATAAAAAAACTAAAGCACGCATTCGCATTGGTATTTGCGCTTTCTTATGGGCTATGTGGAATTGCAGGAATGATGTGGTGTTTAACAAGATTAGAGATGCTCATTTTTTACAGGTTGTCCATCGTGCTACTTATATTAGATTCACCTATGGTCATTTCTCCTGCCGGTAGACCAACGGTAACTTACGGATACTGGATGTACCCGTATTATGGCGGTTGTCCAAGCTATCATGTGCCAACATGGGTGGTAACATACTAGAAGACTTAACATGTGTAGTCTTTCTTCTACTGCTTTTTTTCGTTGGCTGATTCATGTGGCCACCTTAGCTGATCCGTAAATGTAATCTGGACTTGACACTACTTTTGTATTTTTTTTTTTTGTTAATATAAAAGCCGTATGCATCACCACGATGCAGAGGCTGGGCTGTGCTCCTTTTCTAAAAAAAAATCTATACAATAGCACATTACACGTTTTCAGATTTGCTTCATCAACAGGGTATTCCTTTTTCGAAAAAAATATAGATAAAAGTTTACATCAGTCATCGAAGATGGCAGATTATCACATACTTAGTACAATTACAACGACGACTTCAAATTTTCACCAGCTAAGTGCATCACCTCATTATTCATGCATACAAAAATTATACACAAATAAAATTGTTTCACTCTTCCTCCTCTTCCGATAGCGCGGTCAGCTCGGAAGTAAAATGGTACGAGTCCTCCACATGGACGTGCCCTTCGTCGCAGAAAAAGGGCCTCGAAGGCATCTGCAAGCCATCAGCCCCAGATTCCAGCATCTCCATGACCTCACTCATCGTCGGCCGGTCGTGAGACCTCATCTGGATACACCATAATCCGACGACGCACAACTTCTTCTCCAGCTCGTGCATGTCCGCACCAACAGGACCTATCTCGTCAGCTTCTCCTTGCTGAGTCAGCTGGTCGTACACCCATGACGGGTAGTACTCTTGCTCGGGGTCGCAGCATTCGGATCGGCGTTCCTTCTTCCACCGGCCATCTCCAGCAGCAGCATCCCGAAGCTGTACACGTCGGACTTGCTCGATATCACACCGAAGCTCCGGGATATCATCTCGGGAGCTATGTAGCCGACGGTTCCGCGCATGGCGCTCAGCGGGACGAAACTGTCGCCCCTCGGGTACAGTTTGGCGAGTCCGAAATCAGCAACCTTGGGGACGAAATTGCCGTCGAGGAGGATGTTGTGTGGCTTGATGTCAAAGTGTAGAATCTGCAAGTCGCACCCCTGATGAAGGTAGTTGATCCCCCTGGCAATGCCCAAAGCGATCTCGTTCAGCTTGTCCCATGAAAAACTCTTCTCAGCCGAGAAGATGTACTTGTCCAGAGAACTTGGGCATGTACTCGTACACTAGGGCCCTTCTCATCTCCTCTGCGCAGAACCCCACTAAACGCACCACGTTGAAGTGGTGGATCCTGCCGATGGTGGAGACCTCGCTGATGAAATCTTCTCCGTTGCAGCTGGAGTTTCCCTCCAGCATCTTCACGGCGACATGGGCACCGCCTGGGAGTAGCACGCCCTTGTACACGGAACCATAGCCCCCTTGGCCCAATTTATCTCTCAAATGGCTTGTGATTGCAAGAATGTCTGTGTAGGCGTACCTCGTCGGGCCAATCATTTGTTGCATCCTGAGGAACTTCTCAACTGCATCAATTGTGATCCTTATTTTCCAATACTTGTAGCCCAGGAATATCCATACAGCCAGGGGTGCCAACAAGAACCTGCATAGTTCTGCCCAACAAGTTGACATGTACGGATGTAAGTTAGGTGAACACGTAGGTGTAGGTGTAGGCATATGTGCCATGATAATTATAAGCGTGCAGAAACTTTAAAAGGTAAGAGCATGTAATACTCACTACCAAAAAGAAACTTTGTGCTAGCAATAACAGCCAAAATCATTCCTGTGTAGTATGAACTGTAGTATGAACTGTAGACATCCAAACTCATTCGTGCGTACTGTGAACTGTAGTATGAACTGGAGAATGAATCGGAGTATGAACTGGAGTATTTACCAAGCACACATTCTACAAAGTACATGTCACTCCAAAAAAAAGCACGAGTCCAGTTCATCATGCTTGCATTCGATATTTGCTCCTCGAAGTAGCTACAAAATCATACAATTGTAAAAAAATGGATTTAGAAGGACCACGGTTCTAAGATAGGGTAGATTGTTCAAAAGAGCAGGGAGGAGAGAAACTAAATTCGGAAGGAAATGGAACCACATGGTGATCACCTGATTGAATTTTTGAGGCATAGATTCATGGTCTTAGAGAGAGAATACTCCCTCATACCCACAGGAAATAGGATAGTAAAACCCTTAGTTATCAGTTGTGTGATATCTGCATAACTTGCATTCTCTAGCTCTGGCCAAGGATCAAAATAATACATATCACCAAATGGAATCATGGCCAAGTATCCACAGTAAGGTTCAAGATCTCCAGCACTACATGCAGAGTTCACCCAGACATAAACATGGGAATCGTCGGCACTCATGCAAGCAACGGGCTTATATGCACTATTATTTGTTACTGCTTGCGAACAATTAGCAAAACATGCTTGGAGGGTGAGGGCTGGAGGGGACAAATCCAAAAAGCCACGTGAATCAAGTTTGCCTCCTGAATAAGGAAGGTGATTCCACAGTGGAAGAGGGCAGCTACTACTGGTATCGAAGTTGGCGTCCATGACCCGGAAGTAGGAACCGGTGTAGTTGATGGCAGTAACGTAGTAGGTTCCAGTGTTGATGTGAATTGTAGCCTTGTCACTGGTACAAACTAGCTCATATGCTTCAACTCCGCACCCAAGAGGAT
Organism: Poa pratensis; assembly: GCA_947311845.1. Lineage (NCBI taxonomy): Eukaryota > Viridiplantae > Streptophyta > Magnoliopsida > Poales > Poaceae > Poa > Poa pratensis. The sequence goes on from CAMZMU010000104.1 coordinate 35,138,622, forward strand.
CACCTCGCTGACGGAAAGGATACGATATCTTTTGGAGATGTCCGCAGGAGAAAGATGGGCACTCATCATCTCCTCCCTGGACAAGATCTGCTGCAAAAACTGCGATGAGAGAGAAGACAGTTAAGGTTTCTAGCATAGTGGAACTATGAAATGCGCCGGGTTTCCCCATGACAGACAGATCCACAGAAGAAATAGGGACTTGATATCCGAGCTAGTTCTATTAAGAGTACTAAGGCTGGCAGGGGATTGGCATCGACTAGTTGATCATGTCCACCTGCATATACCAAGTAATAGAGTGATTGGAGTACTAATTATTGAGTTTTGATTGCGTATATGATGCGCAAAAGAGCAAAGATATTCTCTCAGATTGTGTGGCTAGAAACAAAAGACGACTCAGACTTGGAGTCTTCAGGGGACTAGAATTTCCACACCACAATTAATTTTTTCCAATGATGACAGCGACAGTACACTAGAATTTCCACACTGACTGCAGGGGACTGGACTGAACGAAGTCTGCAATCACACTCAAACCACACTAGAAATTCAACACGACATGCATTAGTATTTAAACCGTACTCCTCAGGAACAAGACTCTGACTGCTTACCTGTAGACAAAAGGGAATAATTGCTGCTGCTGTTGTTTTTCCGCACTAGCCACATCTTCTTCCTCCTCTTGATATCCATCTTTGTTTCACTGGCCTTTCTATTGGTTGCAGTAGTAAAGAAATATGTGTAAAGTACTTGGCATAGCCCTCCTGCTCCTGCCTCTTATCAATCATAGAATCGACCTGGCCACGGCCTGGGATGACCAAGATTTCTTCAAATACTGCCCACCATCCCAGTGCAGCCAACATGGCCCAGAGATTAGATTTCCTTTCTGTCTTGAATCTAGCAATACATCATCATGTGGATGTGGCAGCAGATCAATCAGGAAGTTAACATGCTCTGGCCAAGACACCATCCTAGTTCACCCAGTTCTTGGCCCATACAATGTCAGCGCCATAGATTACAGGCATTCTTCCATGAAGATCATCCCACTACTAGACCCCTGCCAACAGCTCCAGCAGAAGCTCATCATCTCCAGAAGCTCATCATCTCCACAGATTGAAGTTATCGATATCGACAAGGAGCCAGATTATGAATTTATGTTTTCATCTTCAACCCTAGTATGCTGTTCAAGAGAGTTTACACCTGGTGCTGCCGATAGCATTGCAGGCCCGGTCTCTTGCCTTAGCAACACAACTCACTTCTTGTATATGGTGGCTAGTTATGAAGATATGTCTCGTCTTCCGTTGGACTGCAAGGTCATCCCAGTGTCAGATGGCGCTGCTGTCCGCCTGATACCCATGTATTGGAGTAGTGACGACCCAACATATGCACTGAAGTTCCAGTCCAGGGAAGCTGCAGATGCCCTGAAGTCCCAATCCTTCAAGCAAACTGCAGAAATATCCCTCAGTATTGCTGAGACCATGGTGTATTGGGAAGATTATGGTTGCAGAGAATGTGAACTCAGTGGGCGAAGCTGCGCATTCAGCTCACGAAGTCAGCAATTCTGCATGGCTGACCCTCATGGTATATCAAGTCTAACTGTCTTGAACCATATATAATCTTATCATCCTATTTTATTTGTAATGAAGCTCTAAAGTATATTACATTTTTTACTTTACTATCTCATTCAACAATTCCATGTGTTTGAATCTCCATCAGACTTTTCATACACAATTTTCTCTCAAAATGGCACCACACATCATTTTTTTAGCTTTCTTGCACAATCACATTGAACTTAGCACCTGAACCCTCATATAAAAGGAAAAACATGTTAACTCAAAACTCTTTTGTTCTTATTTAATATATATTTCGCTATACAACACAGAACTAATCTTCTGGATATCAGTCCCTTTTAGTCTAATATTTTGGTAGAGATGTATAGATATCACTTTGCTACAAAAACAATGCTAAAGCATAAGATTTCTAAATAACACAAGGCAACAGAAACAAGTGTCTAAATGATTTTTTGTGAATATAATAAACCTTGGTGCAGTAGGTAATTACCCATAGTCATATTAACGCACCTGATAAACCCTAGCAAGCCAAGTGCTCTATCTACGAAGCCTTCCATTCAGGCCACGCCAACCAAGAACAACTCTTTCCGGGTTTCCTTGGAGGCACATTAAACAGCCAGGCCGAAAGTGGTAAATCAAATAAAAGACCATCTAAAGCATAATGTTCAACCAGTACCAAATCCTCTGCAACATAACCAAAAGCATGAAAAGGAGGTCAGACAACAAAAACACCCATACAACAGTTGGTTGTTGGCTGTATAATCCCTAGTAAGACAAATTCTCATTAGGAAGCCTCACATTCTGGTCACTAATTCAACCAACGAACAGCCAGCGCTAAGTTCTTCAGGAAGCGCATTACACAGCTAGGCCGGAAGCAAGAACAATTTCAACTAGCACCACGTTCTCTGTAACATAACATAATGCCAGAAAAAAAGAGGTGAAAAAAATTTGAGCAGTTGTTTGTTGGCTGCATTATATTCTGTAGTGGGATCTTGATTATCCTCCTTTCCAAACTTTTTTGATTATTAAACCATCAATAGAGTCTCATTCTCGTTTTTGGTATTTGCAGGTTCACGTACCAAGGTCATCGCAGGTATTACTCTTACTTCAACCATTTTAACTTCAAAGACGAAGGTTTAAAAAAAATCTGTTATACCAGTTCTTATTGTTGGTCACTCTGAATCTGGATATCGTCTTATCCCCATAATAATATTCTAACGACCTATTTTCTGTTTATTTTCAGCCACATCATCGGTGGCCGCATTTGTTGTTCTTTTGTTGACGGTGTCCACTGCGCTTTATCTTTCACTCAGGACAAGTTATAATGAGGAGGTACATTTGAAGGTCGAAATGTTTCTCAAGACATATGGCACATCAAAACCCATGAGGTACACATTCTCTGAAGTTAAGAAGATAGCAAGACGGTTTAAGGAGAAAGTAGGGCAGGGAGGATTTGGAAGTGTATATAAAGGTGAGCTACCAAATAGAGTACCGGTGGCCGTCAAGATGCTAGAGAATGCTACAGGAGAGGGAGAAGTATTCATCAACGAAGTTGCCACCATTGGACTAATCCACCATGCCAATATTGTCCGCCTCCTAGGGTTTTGTTCCGAAGGGATGAGAAGGGCTCTTATTTACGAATTCATGCCTAACGAGTCGCTAGAGAAATACATATTCTCCCATGACCCTAATATCTTTCAGAATGTTCTAGTACCCGACAAACTGCTAGATATTGCTCTAGGCATCGCCCGAGGAATGGAGTACTTACATCAAGGGTGCAACCAGCGCATCCTCCACTTTGACATCAAGCCTCACAATATCTTGCTGGATTACAACTTCAATCCAAAGATCTCAGACTTTGGGCTTGCAAAATTGTGTGCAAGGGACCAAAGCATTGTCACCTTAACTGCAGCAAGAGGCACAATGGGCTACATTGCACCAGAGCTATATTCTCGGAACTTTGGGGGGATATCCTACAAGTCAGATGTGTATAGTTTTGGCATGCTGGTGTTAGAAATGGTCAGTGGAAGGAGGAATTCAGACCCAAGTACTGAGAGCCTGAATGCCGTTTACCTCCCAGAATGGATCTACGAGAAATTGATCAATGATCAGGAGTTGACGCTTACTTTAGTGACGACTCAAGAAGAGAAAGAAAAGGTGAGGAAGCTGGCTATTGTGGCACTGTGGTGTATCCAGTGGAACCCGAGAAACCGCCCGTCCATGACAAAGGTGGTTAACATGCTAACAGGGAGGTTGCAGAATCTGCATATGCCACCAAAGCCTTTCATCTCATCTGAAAATGAATTGCTTGTTATCACCATGTAATATGGTACTTCTAGTTTTTTCTTTGCGAGATGCACAAATCGCAATCGGACTTGATTTGTATTTCAGCAACTACTCCCGTGTCTATATCCAAGAGTTCCCAATAAAGTGTGTAGTGCAATACAATAATCAGTTAATTACCTTATTCAAGTCGTCATGACGTTGATTTACCTCCACTCATGTATTCCTCATTGAACAACAATCATCAATAGTGCTTCTGTCTGTGCCAACCCCAAAATCATTGTTGATAGAAAATCATAAGCTAGTGCTAGTGTGAGGTTAGGTAATGGCCATTATCCTTATATATGCCTTCTTCAGAAATCAGACTGAACCTCCTCTTCACAGTTAGCAATATATACTCGAGGCGATCTGCCCACGGAGCATCAAAACATTTAGGCGCAATGCTATCTATGAACCTATCTGCAATTCGATGAACGCCGTCAGCACATCAAACATGCATCCACATCGATTCTTTCTTGACTTATTTCAATTAAATATGTAGACAGATAGATACCCTAATTAACCATATAGCACACACGCCTAGAAACAATGGAAATCCAGTGACTGATGTAAACAAGAAAAATCGGTCTAAAGAAATAGAGATTCCAGTGTTGTAGTCGTACCTCTTGATCCGAGTAAGCCACGGCGGCCATTCTCCACAGAATCAAAGCGCGGATGGAGTTGCTTGCTGCTGCCGCTGGGTTGGTGGTGACCTGCACATCCTTTGCTGGCGCTGGGGGTGGACGGGGCCGCGGACTTCTTGCCGCCGCTGAGTCAGTCACTGGCGTGGGCGGCGACGGCGGGAGATCGACTTCCGGTGGCCGGTGTCATCGTCGGCGGCGGTGGGCGGAGAGCCCGCGACCAGTGGACGGATGAGGGTAGTCATTCTGCGCGGCCCAAATGTAGGGCCATTTCTTTCTTTCGCCCAAATGAGGCCTGCTACCCAGAGCCCACGCCCAAATGTACTTCTTACGAGTTGATGAATTTTTGGCTCTCACGCCAGGGGGCAGGGGTTTCAACCTCCTTTTTAAGAAAAAATAGTTATTTTGATCCCCACTTAGAGATCAAAATGAGTGATTTTATTCATGTTTGCTTAATAGTATAAGTGTTTGAGACTTTTATGTGAAGAATGTGTTAAACCAGTGTGATTGTGATTAATAAAAAGTGATTTCGTCTCTTGACGTTTTCTTGTTGCTAAAATTTGTGGCAGTAGGAGTAACATTAACATAACCAGCTAGTTCAAATTAGCATGTCATGTAGCTGTTGGTGAGGTGTCCGTGGAATTGAAAATTTTGACTGCTTAACTTGTAGCATGAGATTCTGTAGCTACCAACGCTCCACCTCTCCGGCGGCGACTTCGCCGGCTCCCCTCCCCTCCGCCGGCCGCTCCGGCGGCGGGAGGGTGGGGGAGCCCGGATCCCAGCTTATGTACAGGTAGGTGTGTGTGGGTGCTTCCCCAGCGGCGGTGGCGAGGTGGTGCGGCTGGGGTGGTGTTTTGCGGTGGCGGTCGTCCTCGTCGATGGCGCGGCTCGGTGGAGTCGAGCCATGGACCTGCCTCCCCTGGTTCGTGCGCAGCTCCTGGGACCTGTGGCACGGGCCCTTCCCCCGCCGGCGGCCGTGGTGCGGCGGCGCCGGATCTTGAAGTTTCCGGAAGTTTCTGTTGTGTTGAAGCCAGGCGGTGACGACGGTGGTGCAGGGTGGAGTCTCTTTGGAGTCGAGGTTCGTCGACTTCCCGTCCGCAGGGGGACTCCTCCGATCCAAGGTTTGGGAGGAGCAGCGGCGGCGCGCCGGCGGCACGTTCTGCTTCATCTTCGTCTCCGAGCTCCAGAAGGACTACTTTGTAATTTTATCTTTGTTCTGGGGTGTTCTGTAAGGACCTGGTTTTAATATATCGGATCTTCCTTGCAAAAAAAAAAGTAGTACGTAGCAAGCAACACTAGCCTAAAAATTATAATTATACTCCCCGCCACCGCACCCTATCAAAGCATGAGATTCTGTAGCTACAGAAAATTATGCTACGTACCAAGTAGTACGTAGCAAGCAACACTAGCCTAAAAATTATAATTATACTCCCCGCCACCGCACCCTATCAAAGCTGATCCAGCACTACAAAAAATCCGGCGATCAGGGACGATTCAGTAACGTGGTGATCGTGCTTCAAAACGTCGGGATGTGCACTCCTCGACGTTTCACACGACGTTATGGATACGTCAGGGATCGAGTGTCATAGGCGATTCTACGATGGTTCGATGCACCGCTGAACGTCGCGACAGATCCTCGACGTTTCGTCAATCGCCGCGAGTAACTGGACCGGCCCATCATCAGACCCATCAGAGGGTATGTTTTTTTTTCGTCGCGGCATATGGCACGTGGCAGACGGTCGTTACCGCCGTTAGATGACGTCATCTTATGCTCGATGATTACAGGACGTCGCGACTTATGATGACGTCATAAGGCTGCGACGTTTTTTATTGTTTCGTCGTGCACAAGCGCTGATCAGGTACCGGCACATGTGCTTTCGTCAAAACGCCACGTGTGCTACCACGATAGAGCCACGTGGAGGAATTTTCGTGACCATTTTTTTCGTCGCGACGACGGTGGTGACGTCATTAATCAGCAGGACGGTGCCTATCCGTCGCGGTTGTCGTTGAATCTGGTTGTGCCACGTGGACAAACCATATTGGTACACGTGTCTGTTGTCCACGATGAAAGTTTCCGTCGCTCGTAATTTGGGACGCCACCGTAGCCGCGACGTTTTCGTTCGACCGTTTCGAATGGCCATTTTGGCGATCGAGACGAATTTAGTTTTCACATCAAAACAAACACAACACATGCAACCAATACATACATTCTGAACAAGAGGTCCCAGCCTTGCTCACCAAAAGCCACAAAGGCCATGTTCTACAGTTCACGAGACAACAAGTGGTTGTCCAGCAGTGGCAACATATAGTGTTCGGCCTCTCAAAGGCCACCAGCAACAAACAGTAGTCTGAGACTCACGAAGGGCACCAAAAAGCCTCACGAAGACTTACCAAAATGCCACGAGGTTGCAGAGGTTTTCACTAAGCACTGAGTTGAGCCAACATCTGCTTAAGAAGGGCATTGCACGATGCTTGAATCATCCTGGTTTGTTCTTGTTCCTTGATCAAACTGTTCACGTGTTGTGCACACTTGATTGCTTCTGCGTCAGCATGTTCCTTCGCCTTCTTGTACTCATCAACCAGAGCCTCCAGTTCCTGCCTCCTTTTTTTCTCAGAATCAAACTGAAGCTGAAGCTGAATCATTGGCGCACACGTATGACTTGGTATCACACCTATGTTTTTCAGGAAACTAGCCTTTCGATTGCCCCGACACAGCACATCAGAGACAGCTTCAGCAGCAGAAAGAGGCTCCTTGACAGTGCCATCAGCTAAAGTAGATGGTTCCATCTCCTTTCCATTTCAGCCTAAAAAGCATGTAAAAGCATAAGATGAAATAGCAGCTGAACTAGAGTATAAGGTAGATTGATATAAATACGAGATGACAAGCATGTAAGGAACATGGATGAAATATAGCAGACAAACAAGCTTGTACAGAACATAGATTGGAAACCATGCTGAAATGACAAGGGATCTGCATGTACAAGTATAGATGCAGATAGCAGATCACAATGATATATGAAGAAGCAGATGGCAAGGAAGTAAGCATGCATGTACATGAACAATCAGATGACAAGCATAAGTGAAGTATTTGACCACGGGAGTTTGCAGCAGAATTCATAAAGGTATACCTCAGAAGGTACCTAGAAGAATCTATTCAGATAAATTGTTGATTCTAGAGATGTACAGAATTTTGAGGGACTTACAATTGCTGTTTTCACAGGTGAAGTGAATCCACGTGTCCTGCTGTAGTGCGTAGCTTCAAACAATTCAAAGACATCGGCTTCCCAATTGTTGCAGACAACCTCATAGCTACGAGAACCTGTGGCACCAGGGAACCGGACGGCACATCTGCTCATTCTGGCTTTTGTACAAGTCACCTACACAAACAAAAACTATGAGCAGATTAGCGATAGTCCAGATAGTAGAATTGAAACAGTGGCAAGGTTGAGTGAACAAAGACATGACCTGATTCTGGGTTGTGGACCATTTATCGACTAACTTGCACCAATCTGCGGGACTCATATGATTCACTGGATGAGGAGGTGTTCGTGCAACCCTAGTCTTGTCCTGACAATGGTCAAAATATCTTTTCTTCAGGAAATGGCGTCTTGTCTTACACAGTTCTTTAGATTCATTAGAAGAGATCTATGAATCCAGGGGTCTTGGAGGTTCAAATTAAATTTTGTCTGAAACGAAAGAAAGAGCATTCTTTAGATTTCTGAACAGCATTGGAATGAATTCGAAAGTTGGGTTCCAAAACTTACATACACAAATGCGGTGTACTGAGAAAATATGTTAGGTCTTTCCTTGTACCCTTTCCAGTGGGGGAAGATAGGGACAAGTTGCTTCATAGCTAATGAACAACATGTAGCATACATGGAAGCAATCTTTGGGTGCACTGGCCTTGTCTTTCTGGGAGGAATAACAATTGTGATCCTCCCTTTCATCTTAACCAGGTGGCCACGGCCAACTGCCTGCTCGCCTTGGGCAGCTTCCTGCTGGCGTTGGGGAGTTGCCTCCTTGGCTTGGACCACTGGTCGCTTGAGTTCAGCATCTACCTTCTTGGCTTGGTGGGCTGATAGCTTCCGTTGGGCTGCAGCCCTCGTTACTCGTGGCGATGCGGCTGCAGGTACTGCTGGCGGAGTCAATTTGATAATTTTCTTTAACACCGGAGTCTCAGGTGTTGTGTCATCAACTATATCTGCATTGACGCGCTTGCGATTGGGAACTGCAGCATGTTTTGTTTGTGGATCTACCATGAATAAAGATCTCAGAGTTAGCTACAAACATAACACTTGCTAAGAACCAATTACTGCTACTCCCTCCGTTTTTTAATATAAGATGTTTTAGGTGTTGCACATGTTGTCTAGATACATACTAAAGTGAGTGAACATGTACACTAATATATGTCTATATGTATTTGTGTACATGTGCATGTGGACAAATGCTAAAACATGTTATATTAAAAAACGGAGGGAGTATAAAGTAAGCTACTCACTTCCGGGTTTCTTCCATATAGTGTATTTCATGTTATTAAATATATGACTGGTATTGATTGTTCTGTAGTACTGATGAATTAACCGACAGACACGAGTAATCGAATATGTGGACCTAATAATGATAGGATCGCAAAACTGCTCCTAAGCCTAATACAAGCTGGAAAATAAGGAAACTTTGACCATATGAAGAATAAAGATCAAGCTCAAAGTTAGCTACGGACATAACACTTGTTAAGAACCTATTACAGCTACAAAGTAGGCTACTCACATGTTATTAAATAAGCAAACTTTGACCATAGTTATGAACGAAATATTTTTATTTCCGCATCCCCGAGCCTGTTGAGTGGGGTGCATGAAGTAATTTATTTATGAACTTATGATTACTCAGCCCCCGAGTATTCGAGTGCGGCTGAGAGTGTTGTTTTTAATTTTTTGCTTTAGGACCCAGCCCCCGAGCATTCGAGTGTGGCTGGGTTGTTTGCTTGCACAATCTTATTTCGACCCAGCCCCCGAATATTCGGGTGCGTCTCGGTCGTTTCTTTTTGCGGGAGCGAAAGCTCGTGTTTTTGATAGCGCAGCCCCCGAGTGTTCAGGTGCGGCCAAGGTATGAGTTATGCGAACAGAAAATTTGGAGGAACATTGATTATATTCCTCTTTTGAATGTTAGGCTGCAGGCCGCCTTATTAACACTACTAGGAAACTGCCTTTCTATGGATCACTTTTTGTGGCGCAACAAAAAGCCATGCACCACAAAAAAAAAATTGTGGCGCACCTGGCCATGTGCGCCACAGAAAGTAACATTTCTGTGTCGCACCTGGCCATGTGCGCCAAAAATTTAACTTTCTGTGGCGCACCTTGCCATCTGCGCCACAGAAATGTGACTTTCTGTGGCGCAGGGGGAGTGTGCGCCATAGAAATGCATTTCTGTGGCGCATGTAGCTGGTGCGCCACAGAAAGTCAAATTTCTGTGGCGCATGTGCTCCATGCGCCACAGAAAGTCACATTTCTGTGGCGCATGGAGGTGGGTGCGCCACAGAATTTTTTTCCCCTCTCACGCATGCCTACCCCCCCTCCCCCGTGGATCTCCTTTTCAGTTCTGTAAACAAGAAAAGAAAATGATAAAATTTTCAAATAATAAAATCTTTTGACATGTAGTTTCGTTTTAGTGTCTAGTTTGTACAGAAATTTTGAAATATGAATTTTGACCTTTTTTTTGCAAAAAACGGAAAAAAAAAAGTTTGTACAGCCATAACTTTTGCATACGATGTCGAAAAAATGCGTTTAATATACTAAAAAAATCGTGAGGAAAAAACGAGCTCGATTTCACCGGGTTTACCCGGTGAACTTCTCTCAGTTTCGAGAAATTCCAAAAGAGTAAAAAGTTATTTCAAAAAGAAGATTTTTTTCTACAAAATCAAAAAAATCGTAATTTTAAAAAAAATCAAAAAGTCCAAAAAAAAAGACACAGAAATGTATAACAAAGAAGATTGTTGAATTATTTGGCTTTTTTGATTTTTTTGAAGTGTTTTGACTTTTTTGAAAATTTTGGATTTTTTTAAGTTTTTTGAATTTTTTGAAACTTTTGAATCTCCTTTTGAAACTTCAGAAGTTTTTGAAAATTTTGAAATTTAAAAACACACATATATAACACATACCATACATATACACATACAAGTCTTAAGAGGGTTCGTATGATATATATATCAATAAGACTTGAGTAGCATATGGGTAGCTGGACTGGATAGAACTTAGATGTTAAGCGTGCTAGGGTTGGATCAATTCAAGGATGGGTGACCTAGCGGGAAGTCATCATTTGAGATATGCTTGGAGTGTTAAAAATGTTCAAAAAAAATCAAATATTCCAAATTATTTCATATTTGAATTTTTATGATTTTTTTGAATTTTTTGAAAATTCAGTTCTAGATCTGGCTGCCCTATTTTTTTAAACTCAAAAAAAATTCTGTGGCGCACCGGGGTAGGGGTGCGCCACAGAATTGTTGTTTTCTGTGGCGCATCTTGGGGTGCGCCACAGAAAGGCAAATTCTGTGGCGCATCTGGGGGTGCGCCACAGAATTTATATATTAGTGGCGACAATTCTGTGGCGCACCCACCATGCGCCACAGAAAGGCTTTTTCCTGGTAGTGTAAAAACCTTCCAGTCCCCTTAGTACCCTGGTAAGGAAAAGAGCGTGTCTGAAACCTGCAGCCATCGGACATATCGCCTATTACAGTGTATGACTTTGAGGAATCTAAGCATAGAAACGGCGTTGGTGCGCAACGTTCCAAGGATTGTGCGAAACTTCGCCTGTCTTCGCATGCTTCAGTCTGTATGCTCCACCGTCGATGACTTCGGTGACGATGAAGGGTCCTTCCCATGGGGAAGCGAGCTTGTGCACCCTCTTCTGCTTCAGTCGAAGTACTAAGTCACCCAACATAAAAAATCTTGTGCGCAGTCGACGGCTATGATAGTTGCGGAGATCCTGCTGGTAAACAGCTGTGCGAGCTAGTGCCGTGTTGCGTGCTTCCTCGAGCAAATCGACTGCGTCTTCGAGTGCTTCTGCTACATCTTCTTCGTCGTATGCTTCGATTCTGGGTGTGTTGAACTTTACGTCGGATGGCAGCATTGCCTCTGCGCCGTAGACCATGAAAAATGGTGTGAGTTGTGTCAAGGTGTTTGGAGTTGTTCGTAAGCTCCATAGCACCGACGGGAGTTCCTCGACCCAGGCCTCCGTGGCCCTTTTGAGTGGCACCAGTAGACGTTTCTTGATGCCTAGTTGAGCTTGATGTCCTGTTCTTTGCAGAAGGAGCGGAATTCTTCAGCCGTGAAGTTTGTGGTTGTCAGTTATGATGCTGCTCGGGACGCCAAAACGGTACATGATGGTCTTTATGAAGTGGACTGCCGTAGAAGCGGTCGAGCTTGTGATGGGGTTCGCTTCGATCCACTTTGTGAACTTGTCGACTGCCACCAGTAGGTGAGTATGCCCTCCATGCGAAGATTTTTTGAGTGGCCCAACCATGTCGAGCCCCCACTAGGCAAAAGGCTAGGCCAGTGGTATTGTCTTCAATGCTGATGCCGGTGCGTGCGGCTTTGTAGCGAATTTTTGACAGTCGAGGCACCTTTTGACTATGTCTTCTGCATCCTTGAGTGTTGTAGGCCAGTAAAACCCTGCTCGAAAGGCTTTGGCTACGACTGATCGACTGCTGGCATGATGCCCGCAGGTACCTGCATGAATGTCTCGCATTATAGCTTTGCCGTCCTCAAATGCAATGCATCTTTGGAACATACCTGACACGCTGCGTTTGTACAGCTCGCCATTGATGATGGTGTATGCCTTGGACCGTCGAGTGACGCGCCGTGACTCGGTTATGTCTTCAGGTAGCTCGTTGCGGAGCACGTATACCAGGAAAGGTTGAGTACAGGTCGGCTCAACGAGGAGTACTTCGACTGGTGGATCCTCTATGCTGGGTGCTTTATCTTTTGCTGCGGTAGTCGATGCAGCGAGGCTCGCTTTTCCTTGATGGACCTGTGCTCTATTCGCTCGAGGAAGACGTCAGGTGGTACTTGTGCTCCGGTGGAGCCAATATTGGCTAGCATGTCTGCTTCTTCGTTGCTTTCTCTCCCGATATGTCGTAGTTCGCAGCCATGAAAGCTACCCTCCATTATGTTGTAGAGGTCGCGGTAGGCGATCATGTTGTCTGCTATAGCATCGCAGGCCTTCATTGTTTGCTGCACAACCAAGTTAGAGTCACCATAAATCATTAGTCGAGTGCACCCCAAAGCCTTGGCCATTCGCATGCCATGGATCAGGGCCTCGTACTCAGCCTCATTGTTTGATGGGAACGCGAATCCTATTTGTAAGACATAGCGAAGCCTATCGCCTTTTGGTGAGATGAGTACGATGCCTGCTCCCGCGCCCTCGTTTTTTCGGATCCATCAAAGTACATGGTCCAGGAGTTGGATACGTCCGGCACTCCTGGCAATTGAGCTTCAATCCACTCGGTTGTGAAGTCAGGTAAGACTTGTGCTTTGATGGCCTTCGGGTGTTCGTACTTGATGTCCCTTGGTCCTAGCTCGATGAGCCATTTTGCGACTCTCCCAGTTGCATTGGGGTTTGTGAGGATATCACAGATTGCTGATTTCCTGATCACTATTATCGGGTGCTCTGCAAAGTAGTGCGTCCATTTTCTGGATGTCATGAACACGGCATAGGCCAGCTTCTGATAATGCAGGTACCGCTGTTTTGATACGGAGAGGACCTCGCTCACATAGTAGACTGGTCTCTGTATGCTTTGTGTATGTCCCTCTTCCATGCAATCCACCACCAGCACAGTACTCACCATCCGATTGGTGGCTGAGACGTACAGGTATAGCGGCTCACGCTCCTCGGGTGCGACCAGGATTGGAGGGCTTGTGAGGATTCGCTTGAGATCGGTGAAGGCTGCCTTAGCCTCTGCTGTCCACTCGAATTTGTCGGTCTTCTTCATCAGTCGATAGAGTGGGAGTGCTTTTTCGCCGAGTTTGCTGATGAAGCGACTGAGTGCCGCCACTCGACCTGCTAGCAGTTGTACTCCGTGAAGCTTCATAGGCCTTTGCATTGTGAGGATGGCCTGTATCTTCTCTGGGTCCACTTCGATTCCTCGAGCTGAAACCAAGTACCCCAGGAGCTGCCCGGCCGGAACACCGAACGTGCATTTCTTGGGATTGAGCTTGATATGGAAGCGCTTGAGGTTGGTGAACATCTCGCGCAGGTCTTCGAGTAGTGTGTCTTCATCCTTTGTTTTGATGACTATGTCATCGACATAGACCTAGACATTGCGGCCGATCTGCTTTTTGAGGCAGTCTTGCATCATGCGCTGGTATGTTACACCCGCGTTTTTGAGCCCAAAGGGCATGGTTGTGTAGCAGTAGACCCCGAGTGGGGTTATGAACGCCGTCTTCTCTTCATCTTCTTCCTTCATCCTTATCTGGTGGTAACCCGAGTACGCATCCAGGAAGGATAGGCGTGCGCATCCGGCGGTGGAGTCGACGATTTGGTCGATTTGAGGCAGCGGGAAGTGATCCTTTGGACAGCATTTGTTGAGTGCTGTGAAGTCCACGCACATCCGAAGGATATCTGTATGCTTCTTCTCTACAAGTACGGGGTTGGCTACCCATTGTGATTTTTTGATTTCTCGGATGAACCCTGCTGCGAGTAATCTATCGACTTCGGACTCGACAATGGTTCCTTTTGGGCCAAAGATTCGGCGCATTGCTTGCTTGACTGGCTTGGCATCTGGAAACAGTTGGAGAGAGTGCTCAGCGAATTCCCTGAGAATACCTGGCATGTCTGCTGTACACCACGCAAATATTTCTCAGTTCTCACAGAGGAATTCGACGAGCGCGCTTTCCTATGCGATAGGCAGACTCGACGATACATTGACTGTCTTGGACGGATCAGTCGGGTGCACCTGATGTGACCTTTTGTCATTTGTTGCGTTGAATGCTCTGTCGACTCCTAGCTTCTTGTGCTCTGGTAAGAGTGTACGATCGTTGGAGAGCGAGAGGTCGGCGAGTGATTGTTCCATCCCAAACATCTCCGAGATTTTGCTGAAGTCGCGGTCGCAAGCGTCGGACCTTTGAAAGTTTCCATTGATAGTGATGACTCCTTTGGGTCCTGGCATCTTCAACTTGAGGTAGGCGTAGTGTGGCACTGCCATGAATCGAGCGAACGTTGGTCGCCCAAGTATGGCGTGGTATTGTGATTTCCAGTCGACAACCTCGAACTCAATCGACTCCGCCCTGTTCATTTTGCGAAGTGTGTCGGTGAAGATGATGTTGATGCCGCTGCCTCCGTCCATGAAGACCTTGGTCATGGCGTACCCGCCTATTTGAGCGTCGAGTACCAAGGCTGCGTGCCTTGGTCGATATACAGCTGGCGGGTGATCTTCTCGGCTGAAGTTGATTGCAGTTTCGGATCCCTTCAAGAATTCTGGCACAGCTGGAGGTGCCATAGCTGCCATGTTTACTTGTCGAGTGTGTAATTTTTGCTGCCTGTTTGAGGGATGGCCTTTCTGGATCATGTTCATCTGCCCATGAGGCCGGGGGTACTGATCCTCCTCCACCTGCGGCACATGGTGTATGGCACCCGCTACCTGTCCTCCTGTGTTATGCTGCGGTGGAGCTGGGAGCGCGGGTGCTGGCTGAGCAGGTGGTGCGGGTGTAGGGGTCGGCTGAGCAGGGCCTACCCTTTTGAGTCGTATCATGTAATCAGCCACCAGTTGGTCGAATTCTCTGCAGTTCCTTAGCGAGTGGTTGGAGCGTAATTTTCCGTCTTCCCCTTTGAACATGTGGAATCTGCAATAATCGTCCATCTTTTCTTCGAATGACCGCTCGGGTTTTGTGTCAGCGCGCTTGCGCCACTCTTGCCTTTTGTAGTTGTCGCTTCGTTGCTCGCGGTCTCGACTGTCACGGCGTTCGTCGGGTCACCTGTCGCTTCGATCGTGATTGTCGCGTGGCTGAGAGAACCCAGCCACCACGAAATTTGATCTTTCGTCGTCGTGATAATGGTTTTTGCGTTTGCGCCTTCTGTCATTTTGTAACTATCCCGACGGTCTCGACCGCCACTCTCGTGGTTGTCGCGTGGAGAGACGGGACGGGAAGCACGTACGGAATCTTCTCCATCCGCCCACTCTGTTGCTATTTTCATGAGTTGAGCCATGGAGGTTGGCTTTTGTCGACCAAGTGCCTCTCTGAAATCTTTCCTTGCGACTCCCATGGTGAAGACGTCCATAGCTCTATCTTCAGAGATTGTGCCAACTGAGTTGCGGATGGCGGTCCATTGCCGTATGTATGACCTGAGTGACTCGTCGGATCATTGTACGCAGGCCCTTAACTCTTCAAAAGTTTTGGGTCTCTCGCACAAAGGATCGAAGTATTTTATGAAGTCCTCCCGGAAGTGTTCCCAAGAGTCGTATGAAGACGCGGTAGCGCTTTGAGCCAGTCGCGAGCTGTGCCTTCGAGCATCACTGTATGTATTGCATCGCCGTCGTTGTGGAGCCGCGCTGGCATGCGACTGCTAGCTTGTAGTCCTCGAGCCATCCCGATGGTTCCTGTCTGCAGTTGAACTTGGGTGTTGAGGTTAACCCAAACTTTTTTGGCATCCGGACTCGCGAATATGTTGGGTGAAGCATCGTGCTCCGCAGAGCCCAAGGTCGCGGTCTGAGTCTGAGTCGCTGCTATCAGACCTTCTGGATTTGCTTCTGCTGGATCGACGATGGCTCGAGTTTCTCCGCGTGCTCTCCCGACGGGGGCTGCGGCTGCGATGATCATGTGTTGCATGTCGCGAGCTGACTATGTCGCGATCTCGACTCCTTTATGGAGTGTGAACACTGGCTTGATTGCCTGAGCCACGAGTGTGAGCGATTTGATTTGCTGACGATGCAGGGCTGCTTGAGGGTCACCTGCTAGAGGCTCCATTGCTTTGAGGTAAGCTCCAACCGACAGCAGGGCACCCTCGGCCGTTTTGGGTACTGGTATGCCTTCTTCATCCACCGTCTGAATGATGCGTCCAAGTTGCGAGTGAGCGCCGATCTATCTCCTTCTGCAAGGTGTGCGAACCTCGATCTGTGCCTGGGGTCTGACCCGCCTGTGGAGCCAAGGGATAGCTGGCGCCTTCGCACACTCGATATGCTGGCTTGCCTTATGCGTTCTTCGAGTGTCGCCCTGTATTTTTGCAGTCGAATTGACTCCTGCCAGTTGAAGTACTGGAAGGTCAATGTTTCCTCTGAGTTGCATCTGCTGGCATCATTGTGCACTCCTTGATGACTTTGTCTGCTTTTGCTGCCATCTCTGCAGTGATAGTCAGAGTTGTGACCCGATCCGGCATAGTTACCGTGCATGGGAATTCTGTAGGCCTGCGGGTGGCTGCTGCCGCCGATGTTTCTGCGCTGAACGTGACGTAGACCTGGTGAGGTGTGGCTCGAGGGCACGTATATGTGCTGTCAAGCCTGTCATGGACTCGACGTCGTCATCAAGGCTCATGTCAGAGTTGTTCTGTTTGCTGATGTGCGCGTCGGAGTCGACGTATGTCTCGGGTGCTTCGTCAGAGATGTTTGCTTGTTGGTGAGGAACTTGTGATCAACATAGATCTCTGGGCCGACGAAGTCGTCCAGGCAGATGTGTTGTCATGTCTTCATTGTGCGTGATGTCGAGGTCGACGCTGTTGCTGGGGCGGACGTCGGAGTCGAGGACCATGTCGAGTGGCCCGGTGGACTCGATGACGCTTTCATGGTATACAGATTCAACTTCGTCGCCTAGAAGCTCATTTGCTAGGATTTCGTTGAGCTCCCTTGTCGACATGGTTGTGGCAGATGGGTAGGTCGACGAGATCGGTTTGATCTGTGATGAAGTTGCTGCCAAGATTAACAGTGATGCAGACGCAGTCGATGGAGCCTCGGGTGCCTTAGTCGCGAGTGGATCCATCAAGTCCTGCACACCAAACTTGTCGATGAAAAAATTGAATGCCCCAACAGTAATATCCAAACCTGACTCGAGACTGGCGAAGATCTCCCGAGCTTTCGGCGAGTGCGGTTCAATTCTTCTTGGCGATGCGAGCTTTGCTGATGAAGTTGGCGAGTGGTCGCCCTTTGATCCAATGTTTGTCGATGTCGCCGGCGACTGGTCGTTGGCGGGTGCGATCGGCAAGTTGTCGTTTGTTGATGAGATCGGCGAGTTGCCATTTGCAGATGCGATCGGCGAGTTGCCGTTTGACGATGGAACCGGCGAAACCGTGAGTGCAACACTATTCTTTCCCACAGACGGCGCCAATTGACGAGGGGTATCCTCGGCAAATCCCATGGCTAAGGGCCTAGGGTTGAGATTATGGGGTAGAGAACGTGGTAGAGTTGGTAGTATCGTCGGCTGACAAGCAAGAGCAAAAGATTTTACCCAGGTTCAGGCCTCGGAGAGTAACACCCTACGTCCTGCTTGTCTGTTATTGATCTGTGGAGTATATTCAGCTACAACGGGGGTCCTGGCGAGATGTCGATCTCGCTAGGGTTCTGGTGGTTCGAGTATTTCGTATCCTTGATCGGCCTCCCTCCTAGCCTTTATATGGGAGGCTGGGTCTCAGGAAAACATAACCGACTAGGATTACAGGTATGGTAAGTCTAAACCGACTATGGCTTCGCCTAACTTGGAGGATACTCCTTCTTCTTGGGCCTCTCTTCATGGGCTTCGGTATGCTTCTGGTAACTGGGCTTTAGTCATCACGTGCACCAGGTACCCTCATGGTAGGGTACCCGAAAGGTATAACCATGTCATAAGGAATGTCTTCCCAACATCTGATTGTACCGGCCGATTTGTTATCACATCAAGAAATCATGAGCTATCATTGTTGGCAACTAGGGAGTTTGCAATTCACTTGGAACTGCTACAAGAACACCACTTTTGGGTGTTATTTTGCAAAGGAGCTTTTTGGAATGACGATGACAAAGAGTGCCCGTTGGAGTTGCAGAATTTGGCTCGAAAGTTTGTGGCAAAGTGTCAAGGCTTGCCTATTGCTGTTGTATGCATTGGCCGCCTACTCTCCTGCAAACCGCCAACTTCCGCTGAATGGGAGAATGTGTATAGGGGTTTGGATTCGCGGTTGGCGAAAGATGTGATACCTGATGTCGATATGATTTTAAAGGTCAGCTTGGGGACCTTTCGTATGATTTGAAGAACTGTTTCTTACATTGTGCATTTTCTCCAGAAGATTATGTGTTAAAAAGGAAGACGATAATAAGGCAGTGGATTGCAGAGGATTTAGGGCTTGTTTGATTCAAAGGATAGGAAAAATGTAGGAATAGAAAACCTATAGGATTGCCATGCCATGCACACTTTAATCCTGTAGGATTTTGTTTGTACCAAAGTTTGTTTGATTCCATCAAAGGAATCATAAAAAGAGATTGGAGTGGATGTTAGAATTCCTATAGGAAGTAGTGCAAAAGATTCCTTAGGAAAAAATCCTATAGGATTCAATCCTACAAATCAAACAAGAAAGAAAGGAAAATTTTCTATAGGATTGAATCCTACAAAAATCCTATGCATTTCCTTTGAATCAAACAAGCCCTTATTAGGGAAAAAGAAGGGAACAGAACATTGGAGGAAGTGGCAGAGAGCTACTTGGCTGAGCTTGTGAACCGAAGTCTACTGCAGGTAGTGGAAAGGAATTATGCCGGACGACTAAAACACTGTCGGATGCATGATGTGATACGCCTTCTTGCCCTCAACAAAGCCAAGGAGGAATGCTTTGGTGAAGTTTATCGCGGCATGAGCTATCTCGCCCGTTTCTCCTTGCTGAGTCAGCTGGTCGTACACCCATGACGGGTAGTACCCCTGGCTTGAGGTCACCGTGTTTGGGTTGGCGTTCCTTCTTCCACCGGCCATCTCCAGCAGCAGCATCCCGAATCTGTACACGTCAGACTTGCTCGATATGACACCAAAGCTCCGGGATATCAACTCGGGAGCTATGTAGCCCACGGTTCCACGCATGGCACTCAGCGGCAGAAAACTGTCGCCCCTCGGGTACAGTTTGGCAAGTCCGAAATCTGCGACCTTCGGGACGAAATTGCTGTCGAGGAGGATGTTGTGCGGCTTGATGCCGCAGTGTAAAATCTGCATGTCGCAACCCTGATGTAGGTAGTTGATCCCCCTTGCAATGCCGAGAGCGAGCTCGTTGAGCTTGTCCCATGAGAAGCTCTTCTCAGCAGAGAAGATGTACTTGTCCAGAGAACCATGCGGCATGTACTCGTACACTATGGCCCTTCTCATTTCCTCAGCACAAAACCCCACTAGACGCACCACGTTGACGTGGTGGACCCTGCCGATGGTGGAGACCTCGCTGATGAAATCTTCTCCATTGCAGCTGGAGTTTCCCTCTAGCATCTTCACTGCGACATGGGCGCCGCTTGGGAGTAGCACACCCTTGTACACAGAGCCATAGCCTCCTTGGCCCAGTTTATCTCAGGCGTACCTCATTGGGCCAATCATTTGTTGCATCCTGAGGAACTTCTCCACTGCATCAATTGTGATTCTTGTTTTCCAGTACTTGTTGGCTAGGAATATCCATACAGCCAGGGGTGCTAAAATGAATCTGCACAGTACTGGCCAGGACCAGCAAGGCGGCAAGTCGACAGATGTGGATTAAGTTAGATGAGCGTGTAGGCATGTGTTCACATCCAAGATTGTGACCATGATGATTAAAAGCATGTAAATTCATTTTTCAAAACAAAAGGCATATAATGCAAACGTATCGAAAAACAACTTGTGGATAGCAATAGCAGGTACTATGGTTGCGACAACCAAAAATAACTTTGTGTCATGTTCATATGGGCTCATGCATTCTAAGAAGTGCACCTCAGTCCAGAAAAAAGCATGAGTCCAGTTCAGGATGCTTGTACCAGATATTTGCTGCTTGAAGTAGCTGCAAAACATAGCATTGTAAGTAATTTTGTACTACTAATTTAATCGCATTTGCGCAAAACACCAGGGTTTGGTTTTCTCTGAACCATGAACTCAGCAATTCGACTATGCATTGCATTTGAACTATTTTCTGGAGTGGACTTAGTGGCAGATGCCACATGGCTGGGCGGCTGGCCATGCGTGCCGGGGCACAGGTCTGATCTGGCCAGAAAATTTTTAGAGCAAAATGCAATAAACAATCTCGAGTAGCATGGTATTGTGCAAAGAAAATAAAGCCGGTGTTTTGTACAAATAGGAATAACTTAAGCTCCGGAAAGTGCAATTTACTCTTTTGGATAATTATAACAAAATATGCTGGTACAACAAACTATGAGGTGTAACTGCAATGTCATAAATTAATCCTGGTTAACTACTTGTGTGCTGCAACCACCAGTGTAATTATACTTTTCGAGGTCAGATTGGTAACAGCCAACAAATTCTTCCACAGACTAGGGTGGATAGAGAGGCTAAATTCAGGAGGAAATAGAACATGGTGATCACCTGATTGAATCATCGAGACACATATTGATGACGATCTTAAAGAAAGAACCGCTCGGGGCTTTGATATCCACAGGAAACAGGACAGTAAACCCCTTACTTATGAGATGTACGATATCTGCATAACTTGCATGCTGTAGCTGTAGCGAATCAAAAGGTTGCTCCTCACCAAATGGAATCATGGCCAAGTATCCACAATAAGGTTCAAGATCTTCAACCCTGCAATACATATCATCGGACACCCAGATATAAACATGGGAATTGTTGGCACTCAGGCAAGCAACGGGCATGTATGCACTATTATTCGTCACTGCTCGGGAACAATTAGCAAAACATGCCGTGTAGTAGCTTTGAGTGTCCAAATCATTGAAACCATGTGAATCAAGTTTGCCATAGTATCCATAATAAGGAACGTGATTCCATAGTGGAAGAGGGCAGCTGCTACGGGTATCCAAGTTCGCGTCCACGACCAGAAGTAGGAACCGGTGTAGTTGATCGCAGTCATGTAGTATGTTCCTGCGTTGATGTGAATTGCAGCCTTACTACTGGTACAAACCAGCTCATATGCTTCAACACCGCACTCAAGAGGATCACCACTACGACGGAAAGGATATGATATTTCTTGGAGATGTCTACAGGAGAAAGGTGGGCACCCATCATCTCCACCCTGGACATGATCCGCTGCAAAAACTGCAATGAGGGAGAAGACAATTAAGGTTTGTAGGGTAATGAGCCAGGGTTCCCCATGACTGCTGACAGATACACTAGGGAGTTGATATCCTAATTAGTTCTGTGAAGAGTAGTATGGCGGCCAAGGGATAACTATGTCCATCTGTATATACAAATTAATAGAGTGCTTGGAATACTAATTATTGACTTCAGTGCGAAAAAGAGGAAAGATATTTTCTCAGATTGCGTCGCTATGAACAGAAGACGACTCAGGCTTGTGAGTCTTCTGTCCCATGACATGGTAATCCAATTTTTTCAGAGATGACAATGACAGTATACTAGAATTTCCACACCGTGAAAGGTGCCAATAGATGGGTATTTATTGCTCATGCAACAGGGGACTGGACTGAAGCAAGTCTGCAATCACACTCAAACCACAAGAACACGGCATGCATTAGTATGTGAACCTGTATGCCTCAGGGATAACTATCAGTAGAACACGACTCTGACTGCTTACCTACAGAAAAAAGGAATACGTTCTGCTTTTGTTTTTGCACTACCCACATCTTCTTCCTCTTGCTATCCATCTTGGTTACAGTACTGCACAAAGATGAGTAATAAAGTACTTACCACAGCAATCGTGCTGCTGACTTTTATCAACCATGGGATCGACTTGGCTGTGGCATGGGATGATCAAGATTTCTTTAAATACTGCCCACCGTCCCAGTGCAGCCAACATGGCCCAGAGATCAGGTATCCTTTCTGTCTTGAATCTAGCAATACATCAGCATCATCATGTGGATGTGGTGACCAATCAATCAGGAGATTAGCATGCTCTGGTCAAGACACCATCCTACGTCACCCAGTTCTTGCCTTCTTGGCCCATACAATGTCAATGCCATAGATTACAGACGTTCTACAATGAAGATCATCCCGCTTCTAGACCCCTGCGCATTGCTCCAGCAGAAGCTCATCATCTCCACAGGTTCATCATCCCCACAAGTTGATGTTGCCAACGATGAGCTGCAGGCCATTTTCGACGATTATTTATGGAGTTCGTCTGCAACCCTAGCAGGTTGTTCAACGGAATTCACACCTGGTGCTGCCAATGGTATTACAGGCCCGGTCACCTGCCTTAGCAATGCAACTCACTTCTCGTATTTGGTGGCTGGTTATGAAGATATGTCGCTTCTTCCGTTTGACTGCAAGGTCATCCCAGTCTCAGATGGTGTCGGTGGTCGCCTTATACCTATGTATTGGAGTGACGACCCAATGTACGCCCAAAATCCCCAGTCCTCGAAGGCAACAGACGTCCTGCAGCCCCAGTCCTTCAAGGAAAGCGCAAAAAGTATCATCAGTTTTGCTGAGACCACAGTGTATTTTTCTCATTTTTATTGCAGACAATGTGAACTCAGTGAGGGACGTTGCGCGTTCAGATCAAATGAGCCAGGGCCTTTCTGCATGCACGACTCTCACGGTATGATCAATTCAAACTGTCTGGAACCAAATATATAACTGTATCATCCTCTCTTTTTTGTAATAACTAGCAGGGTGGTCCTCGCAAATGCGAGGGCATCATCTGTAGTTGGTTGAAAGTGTTTAAGAAATTTGGTTTCACTGATGGCACATTATTTCTCATAATGTGACACTAAAAAAAATATTCTACAACTACTGCAAATAGTTTGCTAAGCAAATATCACGTGTGCGTCGTAACATCTTTGGTACTATTTTTATGGAAATTGATTATCATGCCATATTTTGAAACACCGGTGTAAGCGATAGTGCATCTCTAAAGTGAACTATAGTTTTTACATGATGTTAGATTTGTACTTGAGGTTAGCTAGTTCTCTTTGACTAAAAAAATCTATGAATTAAGGTTAATCAGTTTATCCTCCTTAACAGATATGTCACATTAAATAGTGAATTTATCTTGCTATGATGTTTCTTCCACTCTTACTCACTCCATGTCAAAGTGTGCAAAGTTTGACAAATATGAACATGTTGAAACTTTGCTATTATTTTTATATAAATATACTGTTAAAGATAAAAAATCTTCTAGTAATATCCATTAACATATTTAGACATCCACAATGAAAGTTACATAAGTGCACGACTCTAAGTTTTTCAGACACTTAACTTATCCTGATCATCATTCAATTGTTCTACACACCAGGACACATTTATTTTTCCCTGTCTATGCGGCTTGGATCGCATAGCTCATGCTCAGTCGTGACATATATTCTTATGTTGAATTTGTCACCGATATAAAGACACATACAATATATAGTCAAACTATGTGTACCATACAGACCAAGCAATATCTGTAAATTTTGTTCATAAGAATTAAGTGTACCCTTTTCAAGACCTCAGGTTAAAATTAGTATTTGACACGACTAAGCCGGAATGTGTGCTGAGTGAACCCTGTGTGTATCATTAAGTCAAAATATTTGATAGTGTGAGGGACGTTCCCGTTGACTGTGTGTCGGCTCATAAATTTTTGACGCTTTATGTCTCACTAAGTAGGAATATCTGCTCTATGGAAGGAAATTCTCATTCTCGTGAGAATAAGTGTTGACTCAACCCTGGTGTGTCATTAAATCAGCAATAGTTCTGAGGGCACCCACTGATACGGCCACTAATGTTGTTAATTCATTAATATAAATTCCATGACTCCTAATTCCAAATTTCTGTATGCGTTTTGTGAGAGTGTTGGTTAGAGAGCAAACAATGTATGAACTTGCGAGGAATGTCGTGACTTCATTAACTTTGAAATTCCAAGACTCCAAACTTTTGCGGACAATTTTTTAGCATTGTTGTCCGATGATAGCCGAATAAATTGTCATTAATTTGTACCAATCACGAAAAACAACGTACTCCCTTTGTTCACAATTAGCCTGAACTTTATAAAGTTTGACCAAATATATAGGAATATATCAAATTTAAAAGATAATAAATAATCCACATAATTACAATCATCATTAAATGTATTTTCACATTATTTGTACTTGGTATTGTCAATGTCTATATTTATTGCTACGTCTTTGGCCAAACTTTACAAATTTATGTTTTGACTAAACTTAGAAGCAGGATAAAACAGAGAAAATACTTAGTGATACATATAATTTATTTCTAAATTTTCCATATCCTAGCATGGCGGCCCAAATGTGAGGCCGTCATATGTAGTTGGTTGAAAGTGTTCAAGAAATAAAAATATGGTTTCACTGATATCGCATTATTTCCGTTTATGTGACAATAAACCAAAAGTGTTCTACAACTAATACAAAGGTATCGGTAAGCAAAAATGCGCATAACATATTTGACAAATTTGTGAGAATTGTTTTTTTTAAGTTCAAGAAATTTATTGTTGCCTTATTTTGAACCACCAATGTATGTGAATTCATCTAAGTTGTTGGGTTCTTCTACAATTTTTGGTAGTAAGCTGCCGCCACGCGAGTTAGCTAACAGCTGATCGCATCAATCAGTTTTTATCTTATTTTCGAAGTTTGGAGCTAGCTGATGTACATTGATCAGCCTTTTAGATTTTTTCACTTAGATCAGGTTAACGGACGGAGGTACTCCGTATTTAAGCAGTCCTACGGAAGTACGTGTTGTTTTTATTTTTTTGAAGCCATCGTGTTGGAGCCTTTGGGTTTTTTAAAAGGATCGGACTACATGTTTGGAGTCGATATACGCGAGACGTTATCGTATCCACGTAAACCGTGTCAAAAATATTACGTAACAACTTTTTTTCATGAAATCTCAGCCATATGTTTTAGATCTAACTATTAAAATTAATTGAGATGATGTGGATTAACGTGGTGCCTCGAAAACTAACTCATTTTGCTTTTATTATATAATAGATAGATGTTCTAAAGTCTACTAAACTTTTACTTTACAATTTATTAGCTCATTGTACAGTTTCTATGTGTTCAAATCTCCACGAGACTTTCTGTTATTTATTGTTATTTCAAAATAGCGCCACAAATCATTTTAGGAGCCATCTTAACTAATCACATTGAGCTAAGTACCTCAGCTACCAAACAAAATCTGAGAAATTACTAACCGGAAAAAATATGTTTCATTCATTTATCAAATACTGACCTTGTAAAATTCAGAACTCTTTGGTTGTTAATTACTATAAATTTTGCTGTACAACATCAATTAATCCTTTGGAGGTATCAGTCGATTTGTTATGCCTAGGAAATTAGCACCACCATCTTGTAGCGCATTGTTTCTCAAATACTGTATTAAATACTCATACTCTATTGTATCTCCTGCAATGGTAGACAACACAGATAACAATTTGTCAGTTGTACAACATTTTCTTCAACAAGTATAATTCATTTTTTGTTTATTAAACCATCAACAAAGTCTCATTCTCGTTTTCGGTATTTGCCAGTTCACGTACCAAAGTCATCGCAGGTACTATACTAACTTGAGCCATTTTAACTTCAAAGAGAAAACAAAAATGAAAAAACGATCTATCATGCCAATTGTTAATTGTTGGCTACACTGTTTTTGGACATCCTCTTATCCTCATAACAATATGCTGACGACCTATTTTTTGTCTATTTCAGCTACATCATCAGTGGCCGCATTTGTTGCTCTTTTGTTGACGGTGTCAACAGCACTTTATCTTTCACTCAAGACAAGATATAATGAGGAGATACATTTTGAAGGTCGAAATGTTTCTCAAGACATATGGCACATCGAAACCCACGAGGTACACATTCTCTGAAGTTAAGAAGATAGCAAGACGGTTCAAGGAAAAAGTAGGGCAGGGTGGATTTGGAAGTGTATATAAAGGTGAGCTATCAAATAGAGTACCGGTGGCCGTCAAGATGCTAGAGAACGCTACAGAAGAGGGAGAAGTATTTATCAACGAAGTTGCCACCATTGGACTAATTCACCATGCCAATATTGTCCGGTTCCTAGGGTTTTGTTCTGAAGGAATGAGAAGGGCTCTTATTTACGAATTCATGCTTAACCAGTCTCTAGAGAAATACATATTCTCCCATGACCCTAATATCTTTCAGAATGTTCTAGTACCTGACAAACTGCTAGATATTGCTCTGGGCATCGCTCGAGGAATGGAATACTTACATCAAGGGTGCAACCAGCAGATTCTCCACTAAGCCTCACAATATCTTGCTGGACTACAACTTCAATCCAAAGATCTGAGACTTTGGACTTGCAAAGTTGTGTGCAAGGGACCAAAGCATCGTCACCTTAACAGCAGCAAGAGGCACAATGGGCTACATCGCACCAGAGCTCTATTCTCGCAACTTCGGAGGGGTATCCTACAAGTCAGACGTGTACAGTTTCGGCATGCTGGTGTTAGAAATGGTCAGCGGAAGGAGGAATTCAGACCCAAGTACGAGAGCCTGAACGCTGTTTACCTCCCAGAATGGATCTACGAGAAAATGATCAATGATCAGGAGTTGGCGCTTACTTTAGTAACGACTCAAGAAGAGAAAGAAAAGGTGAGGAAGCTGGCTATTGTGGCACTGTGGTGTATCCAGTGGAACCCGAGAAACCGCCCGTCCAGCGGCGGAGCTAGGAAGATAATCTTGTGGGGTCAAAGCTACACTTTTCATAGATTTTACCTAATTTTTGGTATTTTTTCTATAAAAATAGACAAGTATATGAAGGATTTGCTAAATAGCTGTGGGGTCGGCTGACCCCACAGCTATAACGTGGCTCCGCCATGACAAAGGTGATTAACATGCTAACAGGGAGGTTGCGAACCTGCAGATGCCACTGAAGCCTTTTGTCTCATCTGAAAATGAATTGCCTATTGTCACCATGTAATAGTATCGCTAGTTTACTTTGTGGGACATAGGATTCACAGCCGGACCTGATTTGTATTTTAATAGCAACTTTCACATTTAAACCGTCTCCAAGAGTTGCGAATAAATTTGTGTAGTACATTACAATAATCAGTTGATTACCTTATTGAAGTTGTCACGTTAATTTACCACCACTCCCGTATTCCTCTGCGGCCCTCCTCACCAGTAATAGATCATTGTTGACAGATAATCATGAGGTAATGTTCTTCTTTTATGCGTTTTCTTTCCTCGGATATCAGACTGAACATGCTCTTCACAGTGAGCAATAATATACCCGAGGCAATGTGGCCTGAACCAATCTGCAATTCGATAGACACCATCAGCACATCAAACACCACATCCATTCTTGCTTTACTTATTTCAATTTAACATGCACATAGATAGATGCCTAATTAACCATATAGCACACACGGTCCAGAAGCAATGGTCCCATCAACATATATGCAATTCGATGAAAATCAAACATCCACATCGATTCTAGCTTTACTTATTTACAATACAATAATCAGTTCATTAGCTTATTCAAGTCATCCTCACGCTGACTTACCTCCGTTCATGTATTCCTCAGCGAAGACAATCATCAACAGTGCTTCTGTCTATGCCGACCCCAAAATCATTGTTGATAGAGAATCATAAGCTAGTGCTGGTGTGAGGTTAGGTAATGGCTATTAACCGTATATACCTACTTCAGAAATCATACTGAACCTCCTCTTCACCTTTAGCAGTATCTACCCGAGGTGATTTGCCGATGGAGCATTCCGTTTTCGGCATGAGGCGATCCCAGAACCTATCAGCAATTCAATGAACGCCATCAGCACATTAAACATCCACATCGATTCTTCCTGTACTTATTTCAATTTAACATGTATACAGATAAATTCCCTAATTAACTATAGCACACAGTTATTCCGTGAATCAGGTTGAACCTCCTCTTCACAGTTAGCAATATCTCTAATTGAGGCGATGCGCCCATGGATGATGGAGCATCAAAACATTTAGGCGCAAAGCTATCCATGAACCTGTCTGCAATTGGATGAACGCCATCAGCACATCGGACATCCCCATCGATCATTCCTTTACTTATTTCAATTTAATACACCCTACATAACCATAGCCCACACGGTCTAGAGAAACTGAAAATCCAGTGACTGATGTAGACAAGAAATCGTGAGAGGAACCAAAAGAAGTAGCGATTCCAGTTCTGTAGTAGTACCCCTTGCTCTGAGTGCGCTCCGGCGGCCATTCTCCACGGAATCGAAGCACAGATGTGGTTGCTTCTGCTGCCGCTGGGTTCGTGGTGACCTTCCGCTGGGGCTGTACGGGGCCGCAGACTGCTTGCCGCCGCTGAGTCAATCACCGGCGTGGGCGGCGACGGCAGGAGATCGGCTTCCGGCGGCCGGCGTCATCGTCCAGTGGACGGATAAGGATAGCTAGAGACCTGGCCCAGGCCCAAAGCTTTCCCCAACTCTAACAATTTTTAATTCTAAAGATTTTCAAAAATGATTTATTTAGATTTGAATTTTTCAAACCTGAAAATTTCTTAAAATTTCAAAAAAATTTAAATCTGAACACTATTTAGATTTGAACATTTTCGAAATTTGATCATTTTCAAAACTGAACATTTCTTAAAATCATTAAAAGGTGAAAAAATGAAAAAAAAAGGAAATTAGAAAGACGAAAAAGAAATCAGAGAAGAAAATAGAAAACTGAAAAATCCGGCGAATGGGTTGGCCCATTTGCGCCTTGCTTCATGCGGCGCTGGCGTTTCGTGCCGCACGCGGGCCCTATATAGGTTTTGGCGCGAATCCTATGCAACGTGGGCGATATGAAAAATGTTTAAAATTCAAAAATGGTTATTTAAAAATGTATAAAATTTAAAAATGGTTCAGATTTGAAAATGTTCAAACTAAAAAATAGTTCAGATTTGAAAATTTTCAAAATTAGAAAGAAGTTTCATATTTGAAAATGTTTAGACTTTATGGAAGTCTAAAACAAAGGAAGAAAGACAGTACTGCATGTGAGATAACTGAATTTCATCAGGGGCATAGTCTAAAACAAAGGAACAAAAACACAATTGACATTGTATTTAATTTATAGCTGTACTAAATCAATTGTTTAACAAGGAAAAAGACTCATGATGTTATCAAAATCACAATTAAGAATTGACAACTAACATTGCAAAAGTATCAAGCATATGACTGATAAGGTTCAAGATATACTTATGATTACAGTTGAGAGATAACAAATAAACAGAGGAGAGTCCCTTGCAACCACTACTAGAGTAGTGTCTACTGAACTTAAAAACCGTTCATGATGGGTGCAATATAATTGTTTCTTCCAATGGAGGGCACTGATGCATTCTAACATCGAGAATAACATTATGCCGTTGCAGAGGCGGGTTGTAAGTGATATCTACTTGGTATTAATATATTCCCCTTATAAAAAAAATAGTCGGCAACAGTAGCAGCTTAACTTTGTTTCCGTGATCAACATTGCAGGAGTTCAAGTGGAGCTCATTTTCTGCAAACATGGGGAACAGTGCAAGGTTCTTTTTCTTTGGTATGTAAAACTACTGTAAAAAAAGTTCTAACACTATTCATTTCTCCAACAAGAAAAGGTGTTTTCTTTTACTCACGCAGAGAAAATTATTCCACCTCCTTGGAGGTTGCTGTACTGAACCTATTCTTACCTTTCCAATGAATGAAACTAAATGGTTTTTTTACGTTTTCTCGAAAAAAAGAGAAAATTATTCCAAGGAATATGCCAAGTGGTGCAAACATTACTTTTGATCAGTTGTAAAAATAAATAAGTATATGTAGATTTCCAAATTTATTTGAAATAAATTTATTTGTATCTCTAGTAACAAGTGCATGGCCAGAAAGGGTGGCATATGGACCAATACAGTTTACAGACCAGTGAACAACAGTAGCAGCTTCAGTCTCAGGCAACTGTTTCAGTCTCAGCATACAAGCTGGAACAGAAGACTCACAGACCATGTGATAGGTAGGATCAGTGTTCACATCCTCTGGACATGGCAATCTCAGCTTCGATGAACTTTCAACGCGGCGCCGTGTGGCATTTGACACGACTAGATTACAGCAAGCATATGCAACCCACTTTCCACATTCAGAGTTGGAATTCCTCCACGGCAATGAACTCTGACTGACATCGACAGTCATATATACCATAGCGTATTACACGTTTCAGATTTGCTTCACCAACAGGGTATTCCCCTTTCGAAAAAAATATAGCTAAAAGTTTACATCAGTCATCGAAGATGGCAGATTATCACATACTTAGTACAATTACAACGACGCCTTCAGATTTTCACCTCATTATACATGCATACAAAAATTATACACAAATCATATTATTTCATTCATCATCCTCTTCCGATACTGCAGTCAGCTCGGAAATGAAATGGTAAGAGCCCTCCACATGGACGTGCCCTTCGTCGCAAAAAAAGGGCCTCGAAGGCATCTGCATGCCATCAGCCCGGATTCCAGCATCTCCATGACCTCGCTCATCGTCGGCCGGTCGCGAGACCTCATTTGGATACACCACAACCCGATGACGCACAGCTTCTTCTCCAGCTCATGCATGTCTGCACTGACATGAGCTATCTCGCCCGCTTCTCTTTGCTGAGCCAGCTGGTCATACACCCATGACGGGTAGTACCCCTGGCTTGAGGTCGCCGCATTTGGGTCGGCGTTCCTTCTTCCACCGGCCATCTCCAGCAGCAGCATCCCGAAGCTATACACGTCGGACTTGCTCGATATGACACCGAAGCTCCGGGATATCATCTCGGGAGCTATGTAGCCCACGGTTCCACGCATGGCGCTCAGCGGCACGAAACTGTCGCCCCTCGGGTACAGTTTGGCGAGTCCGAAATCAGCGACCTTCGGGACGAAATTGCTGTCGAGGAGGATGTTGTGTGGCTTGATGTCAAAGTGTAGAATCTGCATGTCGCAACCCTGATGTAGGTAGTTGATCCCCCTGGCAATGCTGAGAGCGATGAGCTTGTCCCATGAGAAGCTCTTCTCAGTAGAGAAGATGTACTTGTCCAGAGAACCGTGCGGCATGTATTCGTACACTAAGGCCCTTCTCATTTCCTCTGCGCAGAACCCCACTAAACGCACCACGTTGACGTGGTGGATCCTGCCGATGGTTGAGACCTCGCTGATGAAATCTTCTCCGTTGCAACTAGAGTTTCCCTCTAGCATCTTCACGGCGACATGGGCACCGCCTGGGAGTAGGACGCCCTTGTACACGGAGCCGTAGCCCCCTTGGCCCAATTTATCTCTCAAATGGCCTGCGATCGCAAGAATGTCCGTGTAGGCGTACCTCATCGGGCCAATCATTTGTTCCAATACTTGTAGGCTAGAAATGTATAAACAACCAGGGGTGCCAACAAGAACCTGCATAGTTCTGCCAAACAAGTCCACATATATAGATGTAAGTTACATGAACATGTAGGCCTATAATGAGAAGCATGTAGAAAAAATGAAGATAAATGCTAAAATACTCACGTACCAAAATGAAACTTCGGGACAGCAATAGCAGATATCACGGCTGCAACAGAAGCCGACGATGCTGTGTAGTAGTAGGATCTATAAGCCACACAATGATAGAAATGCATCTCACTCCAGAAAAAAGCACGAGTCCAATTCACGATGCTTGCATCAGATATTTGCTCCTTGAAGTAGCTGCAAATCGTAGCATTGTAAATAAATGGATTTAGAAGGGAGCCCAGTTCTTAGATAGGTTAAATAGCACTAGCAGTTTTCGCACAACTAACTTGAACACAAAACACCTGAGTTGGCTTTCTTTGAAGCAACGCACCGTAAGTAATTCCTATTTCGGAACTTATGTACATAGAGGATGATCCTTCCCTTATCTCAAAAAGGGTTTTGCATGATCCAACCTATGCTCAACAGACTGGCCCTAGCGGCGCATGCCACACAAGCAAGTTGGCGGCCCGGGGGCACATGTCTGATTGTTGGGGGGGGGGACGATGTGTAAAGTGCAGGACACAAACAAACTGCATGGTGTCATGTGCAAAGGGGATTAAATTAAGTTGTGGAAAGTGCAATTTACTCTTCGATAACTATAACATAAATTCAAATTGTCGCTATGATCGACTATGCAGGTTATTATTGGTTAAGTTTTTCAGGTCAGGTTGGCTTAAGAGCAAAATGTTAATTCTTCAAAAAAAATATAGAGAACGGAAACTAAATCAGGAGGATATGGAACCACAGGTTGGTCACCTGGTTGAATTGTCGAGGCATATATTGATGGTCTTGAAGCTAGATTCTCGCTGGGAATTGTCAGGCAAAGGAAATAGGAGAATAAACCCCTTACTTACGAGTTGTGTAATATCTTCATAACTTGCACCCTGTAGCCAAGCAGGATAATCTACCAAACCAAATGGAATCATGGCCAGGTATCCACAGTAAGGTTGAAGATTTTCCATGAAACAAGAGTACGAAGACACCCAGACATAAACATGTGAATTGTTGGTACTCAAGCAAGCAACGGGCTTGTACGCACTATTATTCATCACTGCTCGCGAACAATTAGCAAAACATGCTCTTAGCCTGCTTCGAATTTCCAAATCCAAAAATCCATGTGAACCAAGTTTGCCTTCTGAATAAGGAAGGTGATTCCACGATGGAAGAGGGCAGCTGCTACTGGTATTGAAGTTGGCGTCCATGACCCTGAAGTAGGAACCGGTGGAGTTGATGGCAGTAACATAGTAGGTTCCAGTGTTGATGTGAATTGTAGCCTTGTTACTGGTACAGACCAGCTCATATGCTTCAACTCCGCACCCAAGAGGATCCCCTCGCCGACGGAAAGGATATGATATGTCTTGGAGATGTCCACAGGAAAAAGGTGAGCACCTATCGTCTCCTCCCTAGACACGATCTGCTGCAAAAACTGTAACAAGGGAGAAGACAGTTAAAGCTTGTAGCGTAGTGAAACTATGAAATGCACTGGCTTTCCCCATGACAGACAGCTTCACAGATGCACTAAGGAGATGGTGTCCTAGCTACTTCTGTTAAGAGTAGTACAGCTTCCCAGATGCACAAGGGAGTTGGTGTCCTAGCTGTTCCAAGAGTACTAAAGCAGGCAAGGGTCAACACTGAATAGTTAATCATGTCCACCAGCATATACCAATTAATAGTGTGATTGAAATAGTCAAACCACAAAAACGACGACTCAGACACGTAGTCTTCTGTCCCAATACAAGAATTTCCAGAGATGACAACGACAGAGTACTAGAATTTCCACACAAGCTGCCAATAGACTGCAGGGGACTGGACTAAAGTAACTCTGCAATCACACTCCAACCACATGAACACGGTATGCTAACTATTTATAGAGCACGACTCTGACTGCTTACCTATAGGAAAACCGAAAAAGGGAATAAGTTTTTTTTTTTTTCACTAGCCACATCTTCTTCCTCTTGCTATCCATCTTGGTTACAGACTTACAGTACTACAGAAAGATGAGTAAAGTACTTGCCATAGCCATCCTGCTGCTTCCTCTTATCAACCATGGAATCAAATTGGCCACGGCATGGGATGATAAAGATTTCTTCAAATACTGCCCACCGTCCCAGTGCAGCCAACATGGCCCAGAGATAAGATTTCCTTTCTGTCTTGAATCTAGCAATACCTCATCATGTGGATGTGGCAGCAGATCAATCAGGAAGTTAACATGCTCTGGTCAAGACACCATCCTAGTTCACCCACTTCTTGGCCCATACAATGTCAGCGCCATAGATTACAGACATTCCTCCATGAAGATCATCCCGCTACTAGACCCCTGCCAACTGCTCCAGCAGAAGCTCATCATCTCCAGAAGCTCATCGTTTCCACAGGTTGATGCTATCGACAAGGAGCCAGATTATGAATTTTTTTATCCATCTGCAACCCTAGTATGCTGTTCAAGAGAGTTCACACCTGGTGCTGCCGATAGCATTGCAGGTCCGGTCTCCTGCCTTAGCAACACAACTCACTTCTTGTATTTGGTGGCTAGTTATGAAGATATGTCTCTTCTTCCGTTGGACTGCAAGGTCATCCCAGTGTCAGATGGCGTTTCTGGCAACCAGATACCTATGTATTGGAGTAGTGAGGACCCAACATATGCCCCGCAATCCCAGTCCTTCAAGGAAGGTGCAGAAATATTGCTCAGTATTGCTGAGACCACGGTGTATTGGGAAGATTATGGTTGCAGACAATGTGAACTCAGTGGGCAAAGCTGCGCATTCAGCTCACAAAGTCAGCGATTCTGCATGGCTGACCCTCATGGTATGATCAATTCTAACTGTCTTGAACCATATATAATGTTATCATCCTATTATATTTGTAATGAAGCTCTGAAGTCTATTATAATTTTACTTTACTATCTCATTCTACACTTCCATGTGTCTGAATCTTCATCAGACTTTTCATACACTATTTTTCTATCAAAATTGCACCACAGATCATTTTACTAGCTTTCTGGCACAATCACATTGAACTAAGCACCTGAACCCTCATAAAAAGGGGAAAACATGTTCATCAATCAAACACTAGCTTTATGAGATTCAAAACTTTTTTGTTCTTATTTAATATATATTTTTATACAACACGGAACTAATCTTTTGGATATCGGTCCCTTTAGTCTAATACTTCGGTAGAGATGTATAGATACCACTTTCCTACAAAAACAATGCTAAAGCATAAGATTTCTAAATAACACAAGACAACAGAAACGAGTGTCTAAGTGAATTTTTGTGAATATAATAAACCTTGGTGCAGTACGTAATTATCCATAGTCCAATTAACGCACCTGATAAACCTTAGTAAGCCAAGTGATCTTTCTACGAAGCCATCCATTAGGTCACACCAACCAAGAACCAACCCTTCCCGGGTTTCCTAGGAGGCACAGTAAATAGCCAGGCCGAAAGTGATAAAACAAATAAAAGACCATCTAAAGCATAATGTTCAACCAGTACCAAATCCTCTGCAACATAACCCAATAGCATGAAAAAGAAATCAAACAATAAAAACACCCATACGACAGTTGGTTGTTGGCTGTATAATCCCTAGTAAGACAAATTCTCATCTACGAAGCCTGACATTCAGGTCACTGATTCAACCAAAGACCAGCCAGCACTAAATTCTTCAGGAAGCGCATTACACAGCTAGGCCGAAAGCAAGAATAATTTCAACTAGCACTACGTCCTCTGTAACATAACACAACACCAGAAAAAAAAAGAGATCAAACAACAAAAACACATAGAACAATTTTGTGTTGGCTGCATTCAATTCTGTAGTGGGATCTTTTCAGTATCACAGTATCTTTTCAGGATCAAGGCACGTAGTCCTACTGTATGTTCCCTCTTGTATGTCCATTGTAAAGCTTGGCAGTACCCCAGTATCTTTTCAGGATCAAGGCACGTGGTCCTACTGTATGTTCTAGAAAAATGAAATATGGTTGGGCAATTGTGGCAAGTTTTTTTGTCTCTTGCAAAAAGGACTTAAATATCATGGCGTACTTTTTACTCCTA
Source organism: Poa pratensis (assembly GCA_947311845.1). Classification (NCBI taxonomy): domain Eukaryota; kingdom Viridiplantae; phylum Streptophyta; class Magnoliopsida; order Poales; family Poaceae; genus Poa; species Poa pratensis. Next base: position 35,174,700 of record CAMZMU010000104.1, read on the forward strand.
TTGTATCTCCATTAGGGCAATGTATGGCTGCAATGGTAGATAACACTGATAACATTTTGTCGTTTAGACATTTTTTCCAACAAATATAGCTCCTTTTTGTTTATTAAACCATCAATGGAGTCTCATTCTCGTTTTTGGTATTTGCAGGTTCACGTACCAAAGTCATCGCAGGTACTTCAAAGAAGAAGATTTAAAAAACTCTATTATGCCAGTTCTTATTGTTGGTTACTCTGAATCTGGAAATCGTCTTATCCCCATAATAATATTCTAACGACCAATTTTCTGTTTTATTTCAGCTACATCATCGTGGCAGCATTTGTTGCTCTTTTGTTGACGGTGGTCACTGCACTTTATCTTTCACTCAGGACAAGATATAATGAGGAGATACATTTGAAAGTCGAAATGTTTCTCAAGACATATGGCTCATCGAAACCCACGAGGTACACATTCTCTGAAGTTAAGAAGATAGCAAGACGGTTTAAGGAAAAGGTAGGGCAAGGAGGGTTTGGAAGTGTATATAAAGGTGAGCTGCCAAATGGGGTACCGGTGGCCGTCAAGATGCTAGAGAACGCTATAGGAGAGGGAGAAGTATTCATCAATGAAGTTGCCACCATTGGACTAATCCACCATGCCAATATCGTCCGCCTCCTAGGGTTTTGTTCCGAAGGAATGAGACAGGCTCTTATATACGAATTCATGCCTAATGAGTCACTAGAGAAATACATATTCTCGCATGAACCTAATATTTTTCAGAATGTTCTAGTACCACGCAAACTGCTAGATATTGCTCTAGGCATCGCCCGAGGAATGGAGTACTTACATCAAGGGTGCAACCAGCAGATTCTCCACTTTGACATCAAGCCTCACAATATCTTGCTGGACTACAACTTCAATCCAAAGATCTCAGACTTTGGACTTGCAAAGTTGTGTGCAAGGGACCAAAGCATCGTCACCTTAACTGCAGCAAGAGGCACAATGGGCTACATTGCACCGGAGCTATATTCTCGCAACTTTGGAGGGGTATCCTACAAGTCAGACGTGTACAGTTTCGGCATGCTGGTGTTAGAAATGGTTAGCGGAAGGAGGAATTCAGACCCAAGTACAGAGAGCCTGAACGCTGTTTACCTCCCAGAATGGATCTACGAGAAAGTGATCAATGATCAAGAGTTGACGCTTACTTTAGTAACGACTCAAGAAGAGATGGAAAAGGTGAGGAAGCTGGCTATTGTGGCACTGTGTTGTATCCAGTGGAACCCGAGAAACCGGCCGTCGATGACAAAGGTCGTTAACATGCTAACAGGCAGGTTGCAGAATCTGCAGATGCCCCCGAAGCCTTTTGTTTCATCCGAAAATTAAGGTCAGCTGTAAATCAAACATGGAGCACGGACTACCATGATTCAGTCACGTTTGAGGGTTGTACTTTGTCTACGCATGTGTTGCAAATTTGTGCATAGCACTGTATTTTGACATTAACAGTCCATTAGCATCTGAGATATATAGATAATCACTGGTCACTAGCATGTATGTAGTACTACTAGATAGTTGCACACAATATACATGATTTCTATTGGAATTGGCTTGTATATTTATTTCAAGATTGACTTGGGTTGTATATTAACAGCTAGTACTTTCATATCTATCTCCAAAGGTTTCGAACAAAGATGTGTACATTGCAATAACCTGCCAATTACCTTATTCAGTTGATACGCCGATTCACCTCCACTCCGGCATTTATCCACAGTGCAGTCTTCCTCACCGAAGCCTGTTCACGCCTTTAATCATGATTGCTGGGAGATCATAAGCTAGCGCAAGGTCGGCAAAGGCCACATTATCCAAGTATTTGTCTTCCTACCACATCCTTACATTTTCGACCACGAAGGTAATGCTGCTCTATGCCATTTTCCCTTCTTCTGCAAACAGACTGTATATCCTGTTCTCAGTTAGAAATATCGGCACAACGCGATGTCAACAAACTTATCTGAAATTCGATAAAATGTCATCAACACATTAAATATCGGCATCAACTCTAGCTCTACCTATTTCAATCTAACCATAGCACACACCAGTTGGAAAAAGAAAGAAAGACAGTGACTGGATATAGGCAGCGAGTGACTGCGAGCGAGGAACAGAACAAATCAGCATTGCTGTGGTTACTTCGATTTTCTTGAACAAATTAGTAACTGCAGTACCTCTTGAGCTCCGATTCTCCACCAAATCGAAGCGCGAATGCGGACATGTGGTTGCTTGCTGCTGCTGCTGCTGGGTTGGTGGTGATGCTTTGTTGGGCGGGGCGACGGACTGCTGACCAGCCGACTGGTTCACCGGCTTGGAACGGTGGAGGGGGGGGGGGGGGGTGTGGCGCCCCGACCCGACTGTTATACAGTGATGCTGTGTGTCACCGGTTAAGCGATACAACCGGAGGTTACGGGTTTACCAATCCCTGGCCAAAACCTTTGGCAGGCGTTGCTCGGAATGGATCATCGGCAACGCAACACCCCGATTGATGCCTTAACACAGGCACAACCCTCAATGTATAATAGAGAGATCAAGACTTGTGGAACAACTGGCCCATCACAGACTCTACGACTCAAATCATTATAGTTCAACTCTTATAATAGAGAAAGATAGCAAATGACATCCAGAGGTCACAGACCCAACATTACATCAAGCGGAAGCAAATTAAGTTGTTCTAAACAACAAGATCCAAAATATGGCCCAAGAGGCCTACAGATAAACATCACAGAGCCAGCTGCTCCGGGATGTCCCAAGCTGCCACCTGGGAACCCCAGACTACTCGTCGACGTCCACAAAGAACCCACCTTCGAGTTCGGTGAAGTCCTCCTCTGAAACAAAACAAACGACGTTGAGTTCGACGAACTCGCAAGATTATATATAGAGATTTAGCTCGATGAGGCTTTCAAAGTTTTATGTCTCTTTTGCATAAAGCTGATTTTATTTAATAAAACAAGACTCCATGGCATCGTCTAATCAGAATACTTTTAAAAGAGGGGTAAGAAGTAACTCTTTTCTTTGATCACCTTTCTCAACATCAACCATCATCAACCACTGTACCTGTTCATCAATGGCACCTCCCCGAATCACCCTCGAGGAAGCTCACCTTGCATTCTTGAATGGTACCTCTAGTACCTAGTTTTTAATCATTCCATTAAAGTTATTCTATGATCTTATCGTCCTTTCCCAAGTCGTCCTTAACCGTGGACACGGCTTTTCGAAAAGATTTAACCCTGCAGGGGTGTACAATGTTTGCCACACGTACCGTCCGGCCCATTACCTGCGCATTAGCTCTCTTCCTTGGAAAGCCGGCTGGGTGGGAGCGGTGTCGACTTCTCCCTCGTTAAGGACTTTCCAGGATCATCAGTGGCCGTAGGACTGCCAGGATCACAACACCCCGCCCCACAGCCACTCATTTTCCTAACACCACCATCCTCATCTCAGTTCATCCCACCATCATCACGCACGCGCAAATGGAAGCCCGAACTAGAGGACCCTGGCTAGCCCCGCCCGAGTTATTTAGTCTATGAGGGTTCCTGCAATTGCATAGGCCTCACGCATGGTTGCACGCTCAGTCTTGGTTCGGGAGGTAAAGAACTCGCACCTAGGCGGCGAGAACGAGACAAAGCACCACAACCACAGTGGCCTCTCATCCCCACCTTTTAGCATCTTATTACCTGTTACCACAATTCTCCGGTATCATCTGAACATTCAACACCTGTTTCCAACACAACACCTCCATCGGACGGATAAACATGTAACTAAGCATGGCTAAGCATCAACAATGCATAGTTAAGTAACTTCGGCCAACAATACAAACCTATGGATAATAGGTGGGGAAACAGGTAATTGGCATCGGAAACTTAATGCAACTATAGGATACTCTATCCAAGCAAATTGACATTTAGAACCGCATGCAATATTATAGTGGAGAAAATATTTGCGGAAACATAGGATAAGATATGCTCAGAGGGGGGATTACGCTTGCCTTGTTCAGGGTATTGGTAGTACGGATCCTCGGGGTATTGTGGAGTAACCCCGGCGGCTTGATCTATCGAAACATAGCAACAGAGGAGCAATCAATCACCACACATGATTTAACAAATGCAATGCGCAAACACATGATGGTATGGCATTTTGAATGCACTGATAGTATTATAGCAAGTCCTACCCATTTTCTATGGGGTGCGATAAATAATTGTCCAACAAGAGGGAAATATAGCTCTACATTTGTTTTTATGTTTTCCTGTGCTATAAGTTCATGTAGACATGCATGCAAGTGATGTCAATGGTTAGTGCACATTTTTCTGAGCGTTTCGATATAAGGAACACATTTTTCGGAGGCCCCGATCAAAAGTTATTAATTTTATAATTCCTCTTTTTAAATATTTACTTTTGATTATTTTAATTCCGACGATGAATATTTGATCTACTCGACTCGGAAGGGAGAGAGGAACTAGTCGGAATCATCGGGGTCGATGTCTTAAATAGCGAGAGGGAGGAGCGGGGAACATGCGGTATCGAGGAAGAAAAGAGAAAAAGGAACCTCTGAAAAATAGTCAAACCAGCCTCCAGACCGGTCTGGGCCGGTTTGTGGGCCGGCCTGCTAGCAGAGGGATCCGGCCCTCAGCCCAGCTTGGGCTGGTCTCACGGCCGGGCGGGTGGCAGAGGCAGACGGCCTTTTGGCCGGTTTGGGCTGGTACAGAGGCCGGTTAGGGGCCCGAGAGGAGCGGCCCTCGGCCCGGCCTAGGCCGTCTCCACGGCCGGTCTAGCGAGGGAAAGAACGGCGACCACGCCGTGCTGGGCGTGCGCGCGCTCGGCGATGCCGAGCAAGGGGACGAGCTAGGAGGAGAGGGGAGGGGGCCAGGAAGGCCAGAGGCTCACCACGGCGCGTTGGGGATGTCGGGGTGGCCGGAGATGGACCAACGCGTCGGTGCGGAGCTCGGCGACGCGGCGTCAGTGACGGGGATGAACTCGAACGGCGGCGGTGATTCCCTACGTCGCGGATCGATTCCTTCCACGAGGAGAGAGAGGAGAGTAAGGCGGAGCTAGTGGTGGTGCTCGTTTGGCGGCGGGGGCTCTGCAACGGCGGCGATGTGGCGGTCAACCGTGGCGGCTCGGGGTCGGCGGAGATGCGTCGGGTGCGGCGACGGAATCGAACGGCGGCGGAGATGCAGGGCCTCCCGCCTCGATTCCTTCGGCGGAGGTGTTCCAGGCGAGGCGGCGGAGCCGGTGGTTGCCGTCGATTCACTCGGGGAAGTCTCAAACGACGGCGACGAGCACGGCGGGCTCGGGCTGCTCGTCGGCCATGGAGAGGGGAACAGAGGGATTGAAGCAGGGGAAAGAATCGGGGAGAGAGCAGCTCGGGTGCGTGCGCTCCTCGCTGGGTCCAGGACAACGCAGAGGAGGGCGCGGCGACGCGTGCGAGACGAGCTGGTTCGGCGGGATCGGAGCTCCCGCGTCGCTACAGGAGGAGGAAGAAGACGCCGGCGGTTTTGCACATAGCCCCCTGGAAACTTTGAGTTCATCACAGTCCAGTCCTCTCCAGTTTCTTTTTAAATCCAACAGCAATGCACTGATTTTATTAAGGCACCAAAACATTTTATAAAAATTTGAGAAAATTTGGGGAGCCTCCCCATATTGAGTAGAAGCTACACAAAAATTGGTGCCTCAAAATAAAATAGTTTGGACACCCTTGGTTCATAGGGTTTGAAGTTCGGGCATTTTGCTAAATTAAAAATGTTGCTCGCTTGGAAGATTATAGCAATTGCAAAAATATTAAATGTTAACTCTTGGAACTTCCTTGACAAATATGGAAGTTTAGTTACATTGGTTTTGTCACCAACAACTCATTTGAGTTAAAGTTGTTTGAAAACCATTATTGCTTTTGTCTCCCTTTGTTTTAATTTGTTGTCCGAATCTTGGTTCAAACATGAGCAATGGGACAATTGATGCCATGAGGCATGCATGATATGCAAAAGCGAAAAAATTTACACTGATTTTCAGGTTCTCAACTTTGGGCTGTTACAATTCTACCCTCCTTACAGGAATCTCGTCCGAGATTCTAAGAGTGCGAAAAGAAGTCGGGATACTCCTCACGAAGACTAGACTCTCTTTCCCAAGTTGCTTCTTCTCGGAATGGTGAGACCATTGAACTTTGAGGAACTTGGTAGTCTTGTTACGGGTCTTCCTTTCGGCTTCATCCAGGATACGGATAGGATGCTCGCGATAAGTGAGATCTTCCTGGAGATCTCTTCATGATTGACCCCATGGATAGGATCCTTGAAACACCGGCGAAGTTGGGAGACATGAAACACATCATGTACATTTGGGAATTTGACCGGTAACTCCAATTGATAAGAAAGATCTCCTCGCTTGCCAGAACGGTGAAAGGGCCAACATAGCGAGGTGCCAATTTCCCTTTGATCCGAAGCGGCGAACGCCACGAAGGGGAGAGACGCGGAGATAAGCTTTATCACCAATTTCATAGTGAATTTCCTGATGGTGCTTATCATAGTAGCTCTTCTGCCTAGACTGAGCAATCTTCAGATTCTCTCTTATGATTCTAACCTTCTCCTCAGCTTCATTGATCACATCCGGACCAAAGAGTGCTCTCTCTCCGGTCTCGGACCAATTTAGAGGAGTGCGGCATTTTCTTCCATATAGAGCCTCGAATGGAGCCATGCCCAGACTAGCTTGATAGCTATTGTTGTAGGAGAACTCCGCGAAAGGGAGATACTTTTCCCAACCCTTGCCAAAAGAGATACACATGCCCGAAGCATGTCTTCCAACACTTGGTTCACTCTTTCGGTCTGACCATCAGTTTGAGGATGGTAGGCGGTACTGAAGTTGAGACGGGACCCCATAGCAGTTTGGAAACTCTGCCAAACTTGGATACAAAGATACTTCCACGGTCCGATATGATCCTCAGAGGGACCCCATGCAATGGAACAATACGAGCCAAATATAAGTCAGCAAGTTGACTTGCCCGTATATCATCACGGACTGGTAGGAAGTGAGCAACCTTGGAAGACGATCAATGATTACCCAGATTGCATTGTTGCCCTTTTGAGATCGGGGAAACCCGGTGATGAAGTCCATACCAATTTCATCCCATTTCCACTCGGGACTGCAATAGGGCGAGAGTGCCGGGAGGTCTTTGATGTTCAGCCTTTACCCGTCGACAGGTGTCGCATTCAGCAACATACTTGGCAATTTCTCGTTTCATACGAGTCCACCAGAATTGTGGTCGAAGGTCTTGGTACATTTGGTACTACCGGGATGAATAGAGAGAGGAGATTCATGAGCTTCTTGGAGGATCAACTCCCTCAATTTTCGTTTCTTTGGCACTACCAAGCGGTCACCAAAATAAACAACTCCGGATTCATTGACAGAAACATTTGGCCTTCCCGCTAGCAATGTTCTCCTTGATTTTAGAATACCCTTGTCACGGTTTGAGCATCCTTAATCTGGTCTACAAGAGTAGATTTGATCTCCAGATTTGCAAGGTAGCCGGAGGGAACCATTTCTAAGTTCAAACGAGAGAACTCTTCATGAGGGCAGGTTGGGCCTTTTCAATCATCAGATTGTTGCAATAGGACTTCCGACTTAGCGCGTCAGCCACGACGTTTGCTTTGCCGGGTTGATAGTTCAGACTCACATCATAGTCCTTGATTAACTCCAACCAACGCCTTTGCCTGAGATTTAAATCCGGCTGGGTGAAGAGGTACTTCAGACTCTTGTGATCCGAGAAGATCTCGCAACGGTTACCAAACAGGTATGGTCTCCATTGCTTCAAAGCATAGACCACGCGGCAAGTTCTAGATCATGAGTTGGGTAGTTGTGCTCATGCGGCTTAAGTTGGCGAGAAGCATATGCCACCACATGGCCATCTTGCATTAGCACACAGCCCAAGCCTTGCAGAGAGGCGTCACAGAAGACGACGAAATCCTTGCTGTGTCCGGCAGGACAAGCACAGGAGCGGACGTGAGTTTGGCTTTCAGTGTTTTGAAGCTCTCTTCAGCTTCGGCCGACCATACGAACTTTTTATCCTTCTTGAGAAGGTCAGTCAGGGCCTTGGCTATCTTGGAGAAACCTTCGATGAATCGGCGGTAGTAACCCGCCAATCCGAGAAAGCTACGGATGTCCTTGACTGACATTGGAGTTTTCCAATCCAGAATGGACTGAATCTTGTCAGGAATGACAGCCACACCATTAGCGGATATCACATGACCAAGGAAGACAAGATTATCCAACCAAAACTCACACTTGGAGAACTTGGCATAGAGGCGGTGTTCTCGAAGTCGTGTCAGAACCAAACGAAGATGTTCCTCATGCTCTTCATTGGTTTTGGAATAGATGAGGATGTCATCAATGTAAATGACGACAAACTTGTCAAGATAATCCATGAAGATGGAGTTCATGAGCCTCATGAAAGTAGCTGGGCATTTGTGAGACCAAAGGACATGACGGTATACTCATATGAGCCATAACGAGTAACAAATGCCGTCTTTGGAATATCCTCCTTTCTGATTTTTATCTGATGGTAGCCTGACCTCAGATCCATCTTGGAGAATACCGTTGCACCAGCTAACTGATCCAACAGATCATTGATGCGAGGAATAGGATACTTGTTCTTGATTGTCACCGCATTCAACGGTCGATAGTCAGAGACTAGACGAGGCACGGTAGAATCCCTCTTCTTGACAAAGAGTACCGGACAACCCCAAGGTGAACTGCTAGGCTGGATGAATCCTTGCTAACAGCTGATCAATTTGCTCTTTCAACAGAGCCAACTCTTCCACCGGCATACGGTAGGGCTTCTTGGAAATTGGAGCGGTACCGGGAAGTAGATCTATGACAAACTCCACACTTCGGTCAGGAGGCATGCCAGGCAATTCTTCCGGGAACACATCCGGGAAGTCACACACCACGTGTATGTCCTGGATTTCAGGAGGGGATTCGCCTTCCATAAAGCAAAGGAGAATCTCAGGTGAGTTGGGTATGATGGAGACGGAGGTCTTGACATGCAGACCAATACTTCACACTGTCACCGGAAGAATTGGTCACGGTGACGGTCTTGGCAGCACAGTCGAGATTAGCCTGGTATTTGGCTAGCCAGTTCATGCCCAGTATGACATCAATGCCACTTGACCTCAGAGCTACCAAGCGAAAGGAAAGAGTAGTAACCGATAGTAATCTGAACTTCAGGAGTAACCCCATCGGTTTGCCATTTGGAGCCAGGAGTGGCAATCACCAAGGGAGGCTCATTTTCTCAAACGGTATTTTGTGGTCTTTTGCAAAGCTATGGATATGAATGAATGCGATGCTCCAGAATCAAACAAAACTGTAGCACGTTGTTGTTGATTCGTAACTCACCCATGAGAACGCCGGGGTCCTCTTCAGCTTCTTCAGCAGAGATGTGGTTCAGGCGACCACGCACAATAGGTCCAGCCTTGCCAGCTGGAGTGGCAGGGGCTCGTGCAGGAGTTATCGCGAGAGGTGCCTTCTGGGGGCACTCCCTGGAGTAGTGGCCAGCCTGGCCACAGGTGTAGCAAGTGAGTCCAGGTGGAGCAGGTAGCATAGGACGGTACCCACTCCCGCCTACCCCAAGTGTCGAAGTAGTGGGGCGCGGAGGAGGTGGCCTGTATCCGCGGCTCTCGGCATGAATGGAGCACGAGGTACGGCGCTGTAGGGAACAAACACCCTGCGCTTCTTGCTCTCAGAACCCGAGGAACTCTGGTGGTCCCCGTGTGCGGGCCTCTTGGAAGCTCAAGTTCCTTTCTTCCTTGCTCAAGAGTAAAAGCCTGGTTGAACAGCTCCTGATAGGTCTGGAACCTGAAGGGCAACAACTCATAGCGGAGCTGCGGCGAAGACCCTTGCGGAACAGCTCTTGCTTGTCAGCATCATTGGTCACGTCCCTTGGGGCGTAACGAGAGAGATGGTTGAACTCACGACCATAAGTGCGGAGGTCCATCCGTCCCTGTTGCAAATCCAGGAACTCCCTCCTCTTCAAGTCCATGATCGGCTGGGGAATGTACTCCGCACGGAAGGCAGTGCGAAATCAGCCCAGGTGAAGACATGGTTGGCTGGAAACAAAGCCACATGGCTTTCCCACCAACAGCCAGCAGCACCAACCAAGAGTAGGTGGCAAAGTTGACTTGCTCAGCCACTGGGACATGCAGCGCGGAGAACTTGCGCTCCAAAGCACGAAGCCAATCATCAGCTTCCAGTGGCTCCTTAGCATCAGCAAAGGTGGGTGGCTGGAGCGCAGGAACTCAGTGAGAGTGTTGCACTCGTTCCTCCGTGCATTCTGCTGCACCAACTGCTCAAGCAAGCGCTCATTGCGCCCACGGTTCTCCTCAATGGCCATCAAGACCTCAGCCATCGAGGGTGGTGGCGGCAGATCATCCTCATCATCATTGTGGTTACCGCGACCACCACGGCCTCCACGGCCTCCTCGAGCCATTCTGGAGATTTGACAATGACAGTTAGTATCTTTCTCCGAATGGTCGAACAATAGCATTAGCGTCTACACAAGTACACAGACTAGGGACGATAATACTTTGCGAGAAGGAAAACAACAAGATAGAACTTGGGTCAAAGATCAGCATCATGTGCTACTAGTGAGAGTTAAGAAATCACAACTTAACACACTCTAGTTGACACAATCCGGGACCTTATGTTCAAGTCCTTGGGTTAAAACCCAAAGAAAGGATCAAATGATTGACTCGGTAGAAACATCTGAGTTGATTTGGGATTGCAACGCAGCGGGAGCAACGGACACATAACACTAAAGGTCGAACCCACCCCGTTTCTAATCATTTTGAAGTAACAGACGAGAGTAAAACCTTTAACTCAAATCGAGGTAAGATTGCTCCGAGATTAGAGGGTAACCAGATAAGGAGTAAAAAGAATCCTAAGATGGTTTTCACAACTCATTTTTAGGTTAAAAATATTTTCACAAACACTAGACTCAACATCGACCAGTAGAAGGGTTTCCTACAGGCAGTACTGCTCTGATACCAACTTGTGGCGCCCCGACCCGACTGTTATACAGTGATGCTGTGTGTCACCGGTTAAGCGATACAACCGGAGGTTACGGGTTTACCAATCCCCGGCCAAAACCTTTGGCAGGCGTTGCTCGGAATGGATCATCGGCAACGCAACACCCCGATTGATGCCTTAACACAGGCACAACCCTCAATGTATAATAGAGAGATCAAGACTTGTGGAACAACTGGCACATCACAGACTCTACGACACAAATCATATAGTTCAACTCTTATAATAGAGAAAGATAGCAAATGACAACCAGAGGTCACAGACCCAACATTACACAAGCGGAAGCAAATTAGGTTGTTCTAAACAACAAGATCCAAATATGGCCTAAGAGGCCTACAGATAAACATCACAGCGCCAGCTGTTCCGGGATGTCCCAAGCTGCCACCTGGGAACCCCAGACTACTCGTCGACGTCCACAAAGAACCCACCTTCGAGGTCGGTGAAGTCCTCCTCTGAAACAAAACAAACGACGTTGAGTTCGACGAACTCGCAAGATTATATATAGAGCTTTAGCTCGATGAGGCTTTCAAAGTTTTATGGCTGTTTTGCATAAAGCTGATTTTATTTATGAAAACATAACTCAATGGCATCGACTATCAGATATTTTAAAAGAGGTAAGAAGTAACTCTTTTCTTTGATCACCTTTCTCAACATCAACCATCATCAACCACTGTACCTGTTCATCAAAGGCACCTCCCCGAATCACCCTCGAGGAAGCTCACCTTGCATCTTGAGTGGTACCTCTAGTACCCAGTTTTTAATCATTCCGTTAAAGTTATTCTATGATCTTATCGTCCTTTCCCAAGTCGTCCTTAACCGTGGACACGGCTTTTCGAAAAGATTTAACCCTGCAGGGGTGTACAATGTTTGCCACGCGTACCGTCCGGCCCATTACCTGCGCATTAGCTCTCTTCCTTGGAAAGCCGGCTGGGTGGGAGCGGTGTCGACTTCTCCCTCGTTAAGGACTTTCCAGGATCATCAGTGGCGGTAGGACTGCCAGGATCACAACACCCGCCCCACGGCCACTCATTTTCCTAACACCACCATCCTCATCTCAGTTCATCCACCATCATCACGCACGCGCAAATGGAAGCCCGAACTAGAGGACCCTGGCTAGCCCCGCCCGAGTTATTTAGTCTATGAGGGTTCCTGCAATTGCATAGGCCTCACGCATGGTTGCACGCTCAGTCTTGGTTCGGGAGGTAAAGAACTCGCACCTAGGCGGCGAGAACGAGACAAAGCACCACAACCACAGTGGCCTCTCATCCCCACCTTTAGCATCTTATTACCTGTTACCACAATTCTCCATCATCTGAACATTCACACCTGTTTCCAACACAACATCCATCGGACGGATAAACATTAACTAAGCATGGCTAAGCATCAACATAGCATAGTTAAGTATCTCAGGCCAACAATACAAACCTATGGATAATAGGGGGGAAACAGGTATTGGCATCGGAAACTTAATGCAACTATAGGATACTCTATCCAAGCAAATTGACATTTAGAACCGCATGCAATATTATAGTGGAGAAAATATTTGCGGAAACATAGGATAAGATATGCTCAGAGGGGGGATTACGCTTGCCTTGTTCAGGGTACTGGTAGTACGGATCCTCGGGGTATTGTGGAGTAACCCCGGCGGCTTGATCTATCGAAACATAGCAACAGAGGAGCAATCAATCACCACACATGCTTTAACAAATGCAATGCGCAAACACATGATGGTATGGCATTTTTAATGCACTGATAGTATTATAGCAAGTCCTACCCATTTTCTGTGGGGTGCGATAAATAATTGTCCAACAAGAGGGAAATATAGCTCTACATTTGTTTTTATGTTTTCCTGTGCTATAAGTTCATGTAGACATGCATTCAAGTGATGCCAATGGTTAGTGCACATTTTTCTGAGCGTTTCGATATAAGGAACACATTTTTCGGAGGCCCCGATCAAAAGTTATTAATTTTATAATTCCTCTTTTTAAATATTTACTTTTGATTATTTTAATTCCGACGATAAATATTTTATCTACTCGACTCGGAAGGGAGAGAGGAACTAGTCGGAATCATCGGGGTCGATGTCTTAAATAGCGAGAGGGAGGAGCGGGGAACATGCGGTATCGAGGAAGAAAAGAGAAAAAGGAACCTCTGAAAAATAGTCAAACCAGCCTCCAGACCGGTCTGGGCCGGTTTGTGGGCCGGCCTGCTAGCAGAGGGATCCGGCCCTCAGCCCAGCTTGGGCTGGTCTCACGGCCGGGCGGGTGGCAGAGGCAGACGGCCTTTTGGCCGGTTTGGGCTGGTACAGAGGCCGGTTAGGGGCCCGAGAGGAGCGGCCCTCGGCCCGGCCGAGGCCGTCTCCACGGCCGGTCTAGCGAGGGAAAGAACGGCGACGACGCCGTGCTGGGCGTGCGCGCGCTCGGCGATGCCGAGCAAGGGGACGAGCTAGGAGGAGAGGGGAGGGGGCCAGGAAGGCCAGAGGCTCACCACGGCGCGTTGGGGATGTCGGGGTGGCCGGAGATGGACCAACGCGTCGGTGCGGAGCTCGGCGACGCGGCGTCGGTGACGGGGACGAACTCGAACGGCGGCGATGATTCCCTACGTCGCGGATCGATTCCTTCCACGAGGAGAGAGAGGAGAGTACGGCGGAGCTGGTGGTGGTGCTCGTTTGGCGGCGGGGGCTCTGCAACGGCGGCGATGTGGCGGTCAACCGTGGCGGCTCGAGGTCGGCGGAGATGCGTCGGGTGCGGCGACGGAATCGAACGGCGGCGGAGATGCAGGGCCTCCCGCCTCGATTCCTTCGGCGGAGGTGTTCCAGGCGAGGCGGCGGAGCCGGTGGTTGCCGTCGATTCACTCGGGGAAGTCTCAAACGACGGCGATGAGCACGGCGGGCTCGGGCTGCTCGTCGGCCATGGAGAGGGGAACAGAGGGAGTGAAGCAGGGGAAAGAATCGGGGAGAGAGCAGCTCGGGTGCGTGCCCTCCTCGCTGGGTCCAGGACAACGCAGAGGAGGGCGCGGCGACGCGTGCGAGACGAGCTGGTTCGGCGGGATCGGAGCTCCCGCGTCGCTACAGGAGGAGGAACAAGACGCCGGCGGTTTTGCACATAGCCCCCTCGAAACTTTGAGTTCATCACAGTCCAGTCCTCTCCAGTTTCTTTTTAAATCCAGCAGCAATGCACTGATTTTATTAAGGCACCAAAACATTTTATAAAAATTTGAGAAAATTTGGGGAGCCTCCCCATATTGAGTAGAAGCTACACAAAAATTGGTGCCTCAAAATAAAATAGTTTGGACACCCTTGGTTCATAGGGTTTCAAGTTCGGGCATTTTGCTTAATTAAAAATGTTGCTCGCTTGGAAGATTATAGCAATTGCAAAAATATTAAATGTTAACTCTTGGAACTTTCTTGACAAATATGAAAGTTTAGTTACATTGGTTTTGTCACCAACAACTCATTTGAGTTAAAGTTGTTTGAAAACCATTATTGCTTTTGTCTCCCTTTGTTTTAATTTGTTGTCCGAATCTTGGTTCAAACATGAGCAATGGGACAATTGATGCCATCAGGCATGCATGATATGCAAAAGCGAAAAATTTTACACTGATTTTCAGGTTCTCAACTTTGGGCTGTTACAGGTGGGGAGGGCGACGGCCGCAGATCGGCTACCGGCGTCATCGTCGGCGGCGGCGGGCAGCGAGCCGGGCGACCAGTGGTTGCGATGGTCGCCGTAGATGGGCGGCCCAGGCGTGTGGCGCTTTTCTTTCCTCCTGCTTGGCCGGCCAATTTCCCTTTTTATTTTATTTCTCTTTTTCCTTCTCTGTTTTTTTCGTTTTCGTTTTGGTTTTTCTTTTCTTTTTATTTTTCCTTTTCGTTCTGGTCCATTTTTTCCCTTTCATATTATTCTTTTTTTTTCTTATCTTGGCATTACAATCTGTGCACAAATTATTAACGATTATTTAAATATCAATGCATTATCAATAATTTTCAGATTCAAGTAATTTAATTTTTGGATTCATTTACTAACAAGAATTTCTGGACATACATTAACAAAAAAAAAAAAACCACGCATTAACATGACTTTTTTTCAATACATCAATTCGCAGAAATCATATCGTTCGTTGAATAGAAATTCGACGGTCGTGGATATCCAACTAAGTTTGACATCGCCGCGTTGGATCTCAGTCCTTCCGCCATGCATATGAATGCATTCATTGCACCTCGTTTGTCGATTGCCGTGCTTGCCAACTGCGGGCATCAAGCACACCTCCAAGGTCCAACCATGGACACCATCCCATCAATTGATGAAGCCAATTGTAGAAAAAAAAGCGATGATGACTACATGGGTCTAAATATACCAATTATTCAAATATTATTTAGGTGGTACATCTAGATGTATTTCTCGTGCCTAGGACGTTTGATTGCTATGTATATCCGGATATAGACTGGTGGACCCCGCAGCTGACTCTGACGAGTCTTCACCAAAAAGCACAGCACTGTCAGAGACTCAGAGGCTATCGTTGCTGCCTATAGCTATAGCCAACACTGTACCATAACAGTTACTTTTTTTGTTACCGATCTATATATGGCCAGTACGCTTCCACGAGGCCATCGTTGCTTCCTATACTAGGTCTTTTAACTCCCTGGAGCTCTTAAAACCTTAAAAAACAAAAACTGTAAAACCTCAAAAATTCTGACAAAAGTATACGTGTACAGAAATGTCTCTAGTATATACGATAAAAGTTTCATCGGAATATATTCTTACTCGTGATCTACAAAAAAAAAGACAAAATATGGGATAGAAAAGCGGAAATCCATAACGGGTAGTAGGTGCAGATGCACCCACTATCCAAAAACAATTTTTAAAATATCAAAAATTCAAAATAAAAATCTCGCATATAGTTCAAGACATTTTATGTTAGCACAAAAAGTTACGTAAAGAAAAAATATTTTTTGTGACCTGTGCAAAAGAGGATTTGTCTTTTTGCACAGGTCACAAAAAATATTTTTTCTACACGACATTTTTTGTGCTAACACAGAATGTTCTAATGTATATCCGATTTTTATTCTGTAACTTTTTAACATTTTGAGAAAAAATTAAAATATTTTACGTAATAGGTGCATCTACACCTACTACCCAAATCGCCGCCAACATAGAAAAGGTGTTTTCTTTTTCTTCTTACAGCCACATTAATTTTGCCAGTACATAAAAACAAATAAAAATGCGATTTTGTAAAAAAATGCACACGAACATCTCCACATTCAATGGTGCGCGCAAAAAATTTCACGGATAAACGGCCTTTTCTTTTGCTTATGTAAAATACAAAGGAAATGCATTTTATAGAAAAAGGACATCCACACATGCAACAAAAATTCATATTTTCGCAAAACTTTATGCCTGCACATAGAATACAAATTTTTACATGTATCTATTGTTTGAATTTTTTATGTTAAAACGCGTTAAAATGCAAAAAATTACATGTGAGATTTTCCGGATTTTTTTAAAACGTGCTTACTGGCGGAAACCATAAATGGATCCCGGGCTACAGTGAGCCCTTTATTTTTCAAAATTTGGAAAACCACATTTTAAAGTTGTAAAAAATTCTGAAAAAATTCCTGTATGTAGACAATGTTGTAGTCTATCGACGTGAAAAATATCAAATCAAAATAGTTCATATTTTGAGCTACACAAAAAATGAGAAAATCTGACAGATTTGGAAGAGTTCAAATTTTGTACTGTTCACTACTTTCAAATTTCAGATTTGTTTTTTTTTTGCGCAGCCCAAAATACGAGGTTTTATTTTCTGAGATTTTACATGTCGGTAGAATACAACATTGTCTACATGCAGGAATTTTTCAGAATTTTTACAACTTCATATTGTTGTTTTCAAAATATTCAAAATAAGGGCTCAGGTTCCATTAGTCCACTCTCGTTTTTTTTTTGGTCTATTCGCAAACCGTGATGCCCAGCGTACCAACCAGTAAAACGAAGACCTGCTTGGTGTAATAACGAGCGGCACATCAGTAAAAAGTACTGGTGAGCCAGAGAGAAATTAAATATGCATCAATGCATGGTCCAGGGAATCATTTAATGCACCTGTATCTCTATGAGACTAGTCACAATGGAGAGTAACATAGCAATAACATCAGTGTCACTAGCTATGTTAATCTGATGTGGTAGGTAATTAATGAAGAGAGATGGTTGTGGTAACTAGCTATGTTATCATAACATCACACATTTCAAGGCAATATGAGTGTATAACCTATTAAATATGACACTACACACATGTTACTCCCCACTATGGAGGTACTAACCTAGAGTAGTAACATATGCATGTTAGTCTAAGTTACTCCCCATTGTGACTAGTCTGAGTATTTCTGCCACATACACCTTTCTCTACTCTTTACCGGCACATATCACCGCGGATGGTTCAATGGTGAGATAGGGAGCGGCAGCGTCCGCCCCGGTCAGAACGCCCACTCTCAAATCTAAGAAATCTCCTTATTTAGGTAAACACATATCCATGATGGTTCGTTCAATCAGTTGCAAAGGATGCTACACAGGGCCGGCGACCTGCATGGTACAGATTTCTAGGTTTGGGAGGCAATGCGGAATACAACAAAACTCAAATGTCAACGACATGCATAAGAGCACGCCATCTTTTGTTCTTTTAGATAAAATTAAGAATGACGCACGCCTTTGGGTGTTTGCAGGTGCCAAAGATTTGGACAATTTGATGCCGCGAGAGTAGTCGTTTTGTAATATTTGGGTTACGAACTTGCTTTCTTGCAACCTTCTCCTTAATTAATATAAGGGGCAAAGCTTTTGCCCTTCTAAAAAAAAATGTCAACGACCTGTCTACATGGCTGGCTGGTGGGCCGCCAGCTTGGTCTTGGCCTGCTTCAGAGTCGGATGAGGCATATATATCAGCAGAATAGCTAGAACTGGACTCGTGGGAACAGACGGAACTGGACGGCGGCTTCGGCTGAGGCCTATATATGTGTGCTTGTTCTCATTCTTCCTCCTAGATCCCAACGTCCTTCTGCAATGTTCATCTGAAATCCGAGCTCCAATCCGAATTAGTTGAAATCGAGCAGAAATACTAGTGGGTTCTTACATCAAATGCTCGGATTTGGCACATAGTACTTGCCAGGTTTGAGAGGAAAATAAAGTCTTTGTACAGCGCACCAAGAATTGTTCTTGGGGAAATGACTCATGGGGCCTATACGTCTTGTTAAAGCTGAAACACCATTGTTCCGATATATAAACGATCAGTTTATACATGTGCCACTGAGTTTTTCAACAACAGGAATAATTATAAAAAATATCCAATTTAAATTTATCTGTGTTGCTTAGCAATGTCTAACTCGTCTTACCTTAGAAATGATCTATATTCTGTGCCATCGAAAAAACCACTTAGTGTGTCCACGCAACAATATGTACTTGACTAAACTCTCTAGCCAATGGAAACAATACTGTCATGTTTTGGAATAAAAAAATATTGTTATTCGAAACCAAACTTTATATCAAATTACTCGTTATGTAAGCAAATTAGAAAGTCGGTAGAACCAGCCATGTATGTATGGAACCTATTTATAAGAAAAAAATTAATTATTTTCCAAAGCAAACTAATTCAGGTCGAAGACAAGTCAATAGTAAATCAGGCAGAAGAAAAATTGGGTAACACTGGAAAAACTTATTAATTACTAAGTAAATAAGAAAATTGCATGACGACAACACACAATATGCTACATTAGTTAATTTCCTATCATAATTAGTTTCATTTAAATTATTGTGTTCTCTAAATTATTTGATTAGTTACTTTAGTTATAACATGTGTGGCTCATGTTCGGTGCAATTTGACGCATTTAACAAATACTCCCTCCGATCCTTTTTTACTTCGCATGTCAGGTTTGGTGTAAGTCAAACATTGTAAGGTTTGATCAAGTTTATAGAAGAAAATATCAACATTTGCAATACCAAATCAATATAATTGGATATATCATGAAATATATTTTCATAATGTATAAATTTGATATTAAAATAGTTAGTAGTTTTTCGTATATATTTGGTCAAAATTTAAAACATTTGACTTAAGACAAACGTAATATGCGGAGAAAAAGGAACCAGAGGGAGTAAAATTTTACTTGTGTGCGGAAGTGGAGGAGGGGTTGGGATGAACAACCGCCTCACAAACTCTCTTTTGGGTGTAAATTTCAATCCTTTAGTTGATAAGAAACTCGTACACTCAGTTACGGCCTCACATTTAATCCAGCTCATTTTTTTTTAGAAATAGGGTGCGGTTCCCCAGCCTCTGCATCAAAATGATGCACACAGCCACCGCAATTATTAACGAATTCAAGTATCACAGAGTTTACAAATCATGGATCATTCAAAGTAGCTACAAAAATCAGCCACATAAAAACAGCTCTATCCATCTAATCTCTTATGATGTTGCCACCCACCCCGGCAGAAGATAGCCCGTACGACCATCATCATTCGAGTACATCCTGAATCCATGCGACCACGTCGCTCCGCAGGTAGAAGAAATGACCACATGTGGATCCAGTAGGTGGCTTTGTTGATAACCTGCAAATAGTGGACAGAATTTTGTTTGTTAAAGACAATATCATTACGACAATTCCAAATAGCCCAAAGAATAGCCGCAACACCAATTCTAATAAGCTCCTTGGATGTCTTATCTACCCCATTCAACCAACTACCAAATAAATTTGCGACACTAGTTGGAGGGTAGACATTGAAAGTAAAATGCATCAATCTCCATATATCACGCGCAAAAGGGCAAGAAATGAATAGGTGTTCAACAGACTCATCTGCGTCACAGAAAACGCATTTCTTACACCCAACCCATCTCTTCCTAATTAGATTATCCTTCGTCAGTAATTCCTTGCGGCGCAAGAACCACAAGAAAATCCGTATCTTTAGAGGCACTTTCAATTTCCACAAATATTTGTGTAGATACCGTGTATGACCATTGAGCATTTCCGCATAATACGATTTCACTGAAAACACACCCGACGGTGTGAGTGTCCAGAGAAACCGATCTGGTTCATTAGTTAGTTGTACCCGCATTAGTCTTTGAACTAACTGAAACCAGAGCTCTCTATTATTTCCTACCAAGTTTCTTCTAAACGAAAGATTGATAGGTAAACTAGCAAATACATTCGCAATAGTAATTTGCTTGTTAGAAGCAACAGCAAATAGGGCAGGATATTCATCCGCAAGTGATGTGTTACCCAACCATTTATCCTTCCAAAAACTTGTTTGCCTCCCGTCGCCAATAGAGAAAGACCCATGGTTAAAAAAATCATCTTTCACCCTCATCAAACCCTTCCAAAACGGTGAATCATATGGCTTAACCTCAACTTGTGATAGTGGTTTGTCCCCCAAGTATTTATTTCTTATAAGTTCCTGCCACACCCCCTCTTCATTAATAAGTTTGTACAGCCATTTACTCAAAAGGCATTTATTCTTAATATCAAGTACTTCAATCCCTAATCCTCCTTGGTCTTTTGGTCTATACACAATGTTCCATCTTGTAAGCCTATACTTCTTTTTATGACTATCACTCTGCCAAAAAAAACGTGATCTATAAAAGTCTAATCTTTTACGTACCCCCTTAGGTATTTCAAAGAACGACAATAGAAACATTGGCAAACTTGTCAAAACCGAGTTGATAAGCACAAGACGATCTCCGTAAGATAACATCTTAGCTACCCAAGATCCTAGCTTCCGCTCGAAGCGATCCTCCACCGGTTTCCATTCTTTATTAAGCAATTTCCTATGGTGTATAGGTATGCCAAGATATTTAAATGGTAATGACCCGAGTTCACAACCAAAAATATTTTGGTATTGCTCTTGCTCATCAGCCGCTTTGCCGAAACAATATAGCTCACTTTTGTGAAAATTAATTTTTAACCCAGAAAGTTGTTCAAAAAAAGCCAATATGAGCTTCATGTTCACGGCTTTCGCAACGTCGTGTTCAAGAAACAAGATAGTATCATCAGCATATTGAAGGATGGAAACTCCACCCTCAACTAGGTGAGGTACCAATCCCCCCACTTGACCATCTTCCTTGGCTCGAGCAATTAAGATGGCCAACATATCAGCTACTAAATTAAACAAAAGAGGCGATAAAGGATCTCCTTGTCGTAAGTTTGAAAATAGTGACCAATGTCCTCATTAACCCGAATACCTACACTCCCACCCTGCACAAATCTAGCAATCCATTCGCACCACGTTGGTGCGAATCCTTTCATGCGTAGGACTTGTTGAAGAAAAGACCACTTTACTTTATCGTAGGCTTTTTCAAAATCGATTTTAAAAAGCACACCATCTAATTTTTTCCGATGCATCTCGTGTATTGTGTCATGCAAAACAACCACTCCTTCCAAAATGTTTCTCCCTGGTATGAATGCCGTTTGAGTTGGACGCACAACTCTATCCACAATTGAGGTAACCCTATTGGTTCCCACCTTTGTGAAAATTTTAAAACTCACATTAAGAAGGCATATTGGCCTATATTGTTCAATTCGACTCGCATCCTCCTTCTTAGGCAGTAAAGTTATAATGCCAAAGTTTAATTTATAAAGAGGCAATTCACCCGATCGCAACTGAGTAAACATTGCCATTAAATCATCTTTAATAATAGGCCAAAACTTTTGATAAAACTCCGCAGGGAACCCGTCTGGTCCAGGAGATTTATTATGCTCCATTTGTGAGATAGCATCATGCACTTCTTTCTCTGTGAAGGGTGCGGTCAAAATTGTGTTTTCTTCCGGTGAAATTTGGGGCATGTCACTCGTAGATGACTCCTCCATGGAGAAATAATTCGGAGCCGGCGCTCCAAACAACTTCTTATAAACTTTAAGGTTTTCCTGACCCACAATTGTCCCCTCATCCTGCTCTAATTGGAATATTTTTTTCTTCCTATGTTTTCCATTTGCCATAATGTGAAAATAGCGTGTATTATTTCCCCCTTCTTGTATATACTTGACCTTAGCTCTTTGTGCCCATTTAGATTCTTCATCACGGAGGAGTTTCGCTAACTCCCTTTCCGCGTCCTTCTTTGTTGTCCGCTCAACAGCATTTAAAGGAGTTGTTTCAGCTTGAACATCCAAATGGTCTATTAACGCTAAAAGCTTTTGTTTTAACTGTTTATATTCCGCACTTAAATTTTTTGCCCACCCACGGAGATACTGCCTAATATGTCTTATTTTATTTTGCCAACGCTCTACAGGAGTATTCCCCTCATGAACCGAAGTCCATTCTCTTTCCATCATTTCATAAAAACCTTCCTGGCGCAACCAAGATAGTTCAAACGAAAAATGGTTTTTATTTCCTGCATGAGCTTGTTCCCCTGAATCGATTATCAAAGGTGTATGGTCTGACCCTATACGTGTCATCGCATGAACCGTCACCAATAGATATTTTTGCTCCCATTCAATACTTGCAAGGAAACGATCCAATTTTTCGTAAGTTGGTGTCTCCCGCCGGCTGGCCCAAGTATATTGTCTACCCGAGAGTTCAATCTCTTTGATACTTAAACTCTCAATGATAGCATTAAAAATAAAAGGCCATCTAGCATTGAAATTTGAGTTGTTTTTTTCCTCCTCACGTCTAATTATGTTGAAATCTCCACCGACTAGCATTGGTAACGTTTCTCCTTCGCAAATACGTACCAACTCCGCCAAAAAATCTGGTTTTCTAGCCTCTTGCGCAGCACCGTAAGCCACGACAAGAGACCATAAGAAACCATCTAATTTCGATCTCACATGAAATTTAACACAAAATTCTCCCGTGACCACATTTTGTACAGAAAAGATGTGCTTTTAAACCCAACTAACATCCCCCCTGAACGACCATGAGGCGGAATACAGTACCAAATGAAATCCATTCCTCCTGCTAAGAATTTCAAAAAAGGTGTCGAAAAGGATGATCTACCCGTTTCAATTAGAGCTATAAAATCTAGTTTTTGCTCCCTAACTGTTTCATTGATCCTCAAGTGCTTAGCAGTGTCCCCAAACCCATCTGTGTTCCATATCATTCCTTTCATCTTGATTGTTTTTTCAGTTTTAAAATTCTAGCACTGCGTCTAACAGCCCGCTGACTGTTATTAATTTTTTTGCGACCTCTTTTAGTAAGCTTTTGCTCAGCTATAAGGTCCGCATGACCTTCTAGTGCTTCAAACTCATCCCCCAGGTCCTCAGACAAGTTAGAAGCTCGTCGCATAACCAAGCTAGACTCATCTTCCTTGTCACTAGGCGGTAAAGAATTTTTAAGGAAGATTACATTTCTATCATGTTCTATATTTCTAATCGCCAAAATTGAAGAATCAATTTGCACCTTAGATTTACCCAATGAAATACCCAGACGATCTGCCCTAGTTCTAATTTCAGAATCAGAAAAAGACAGTATGGAATGTTTTGGTAAATTTGGTGTACCTTTAGGAGTGGCGAGATTCTTCTTATAGGCCAGCTCCACTGCACGTTCCAGCAGCGGCGTATCCGCGTTCGGCTGCGCCCTCAGACGCGCACTGGATCGCACTTCCGAGTCAGGAATCCCACCGAAAGCTCGAATTTCCTCCCTCGTTGGCCTACACTCCCTCTGCACCAATTCTCCATCATTCAGCCTGCCTGGCTGCACACCCTTTGAAGAAGATAGAGCAGTGGTCTCCATGATAACACACTCGTTGAGCTTCCACTTGGGAGTACGTGGAGATTGAGACTGCACCGGCGACCCGCACATCGCTGCACCTCCAGCAGATCGCTCCAAGTTCTCCCCCATCATGTCAACACCCTCCGCATCTCGCATAGCAGCTTGAACGGCGTCACATGATCTTGGAGAAGCATTACGCCGGCAGCCATCCTCGCATAGGGTAACTGTGCCCCTCCCGGCAGAAAAACTATCAGAGATGTTGTCACTGCGACCATCGTCTGTACGCAGCACTGGCGCTCCAAACCCACTAGAAGAAGGAGAAACACTATCGCCACTACTTACAGGACTTGGCGAGTCTGAACCATCACTAGCAGCATGTTCAGCATGTGTACCGGTGTAGGAGTGAACCTGAATTCTAGTATCAACACTTTCTTTTTGTTGCGTCATCGTCTCGTCCTCCATCACCCTGTCTACCTTTTGCACCATTCTAAGCAATTCTTGCTTTGCCAATTTTATTTGCTTCTGAACTTGGGGGGAGAAGATCACACCCGAAGCCCTCTCGTGCCTCTCACTTGTCTTAGTCTGTTCTTTAGAGCTCTTCGGGGTTTCATCTGTAACCATGTCAACAGCCCCATTGTTCTCCATCTCATTTTTCTCCTTATCTAGGTCCTTCGTCTCTTCATCTGAGTTGTCATTCACATCATCATCAGTATCATCCGGCGGTGGTGACCGAGGCGCATCATCCTCCCTGTCCGCAACATCCACCGGATGCTCCACCTTAAATTTCAGGCGGTAAAAGCCATCTTTAATAAACAATGTCCAAGCTGCAGGTATCAAAGTATAGTCCACACAACCCACAAAGATTCGCAAAACCCCGTGCTTGCGTGTGAATTTCATGTCCACCTTCAAAGTCTTTCCAAACAGCGATCCCAAACTCCATAGAGATAAGTAATCCCCTGTAACCTTTGGAGGGAGCCCATAGACCCGAATCCACTTTTTCTGTAAAACATCAAACGGCTCCACTTTTGTAGCCCAAGGAACAACCGTGATTTCACACAGACTATTGGGTACCTTGCATGACCCGAAGATGGCCAATCTTTCCAGCTCACTCTTTGATGGAAAAGGTACCTTGAAAACATTGTGTCCCACTTGAGTAACCTCCCAATGAAATTGATCTAATGGGACTAGGCGCTGCAATTGGATCTAACGGCTCTCCGGAAGATTGGAGGGAGTCAGCAGTCTTCTGCAAGGGGAGTTTCACACTTCCAATCTCTTTACTTTGTTTTTGTCTTGCTTAGCTCAGCAAGGAAGCACCATGAATCTGATACATGTAAGTCCAACAGCATGATGCGGTTGTTTTATCTATAAAGCGGGTCCAAAAGCCAATTTGAGGACAGGAGGATCAATGAAATAATTAGAACTTGGTCACTGCTTCAAATTTGTACCAGCTGCTTTGCAATATCTGACCCACTGTACAATTAGACATTACTAGTCGTCAACCCGTGCATCCGCACGGGCTGTATTTGTTAAGAATTGTTTTCAAAAATTAATGTAATAGAACTTCTAATTGGAATCCCAATTCCATGTTTTGTATTCTAAATTCTTATCCGTATGCAAAGTATCGTAATTTGACTAAATTATTATGTCTTAGCTATTTTTTAAAAACATAAATATTATAAATGTGCGTGTATACGCTCCAATATATATTTGATTTAAAAAACAAATCTTATGTGGTATGAAATTTTATAAGTAGATGACTCTACATTATATATTCTTAGATTACTTACGGTTACAAATTTATAGCCATTGTTACGGCATGGCAAGGAAACCGAAAAAAGGAGAAAAAATAAAGTCATATACATGAGAGACTAACCCTGAATTTTCCGGCCATTCCCTGTTAGTTGTGTGTGACCATGTGGCTCAGAGCTGAGCTGCAGTTCGTCGGCGATTTGTACTGGGTGTGGTCTTGTTGCAGATTCTATCACTTCTCACTCTCCACGTAATCAGCTAGCACGTGGAGAATCATTATGAAATTTTAACCGGTACGGTCGGTGCCCCAGATGTCTACAGCAAGCATGCATAGGTTCTGGTTTGCCAAAGCTAATTGTCCAGATTGTAGTATTTTGCACAAAGTAACGGGGAGAATCTGGAAGCAGAGATTCAAAATGCACATAGTCCGTTCTTGCAACAATCAGTTTAGTAGGGATTAAGGAGTGGCATCCAACAATACATTTTTAAGGGCAGCGTAGATATGACATGCCTGAATCATTGTTGAACTGCACTCTCGTATGACCTTTTTTTGCCGTTATGCATGCATGCATGGATGATTGATCGATGCATAGTACTACTTAGTTAATCTAGTTAAGTACTGTATTATTACCAGAGATAATCTAGTTAAGCACTGTATTATTACCAGAGATGACAAAACAGCAGAGAAATCGACTCAACGGAGTCACGGCAGACCATGCAGCTTCTCCAGCTGGTGGCGACGCTCTCCCGATCTACACCATGATTTCATCTCATGCATGTTAGCATGCAGAGGTCAGACGTTCTGTTTGTTAGAACGTGTTCACATAATCCAAACATTGAAGCCATCTGATCATCTGAGATTAAAACATGGGATCTGATTGGAAAGACGAAAGTAGATTTCTTCTCTTGACATCGGCCTCCGTACTGCTATCAGAGCAAAGTAACTGCTACCGGGGAACCGCATGGCCCTGCATGACCGCAGAGATCGCCGTTCGACGCCGTTCGGCAGAAATCGAAATTGCACGCATAAATCCAAACGTGGGCGTAGAGTTATAGGATCGAACCCGTGACCTGACGGCTAGCGATAGATTGTTTTTTTTTCTCCTTTTGTACACGGGGCGAGCTTGTTATCCAACGGCTGCAGATACATGCTCGGCTAATCCAATGGATAATTTTTACCTAATCCTAGGATTAACGTGGAGCCTCGTACGGTGCCTCCAATTAGTAAATATAAGATGGATCACATATACACTTGAGTGACACGCTTTGTAGAGATTTGCTAATGTGCACTACTTATCATCTATCGAAGTTCATATTGATCATCTTTGCTAGTGGATGTCATTGGCCAAATGTCAGTAGTAATTAAAGAAGATTTAATGTTTACATAAAAAATGTTTGCCATACTAACAAAACCATCATTAAGTAACATGTACATTGCATAAACTTGGAGTTGATACACATATTTTGCACTTAAAATATACTGAAGATTCCAAGAGTACTATGAGTGCACATGATTAAATTTTTATGTGAAGTACTAAGCAAGAAATGAATGAAAATAGGTAAAAATCTAGTTGTATAATGGACATTCATGAAAAAATTGCACCATGTTCTTTGCAATGACATACAAGTTTTGGTTCAGATCTGAACAAACAGTAATCAAGAACATGGAAAAAGAGTGCAAGAAAATTTATACATATTAACCTGTGTTGACTTGAACATAAAAAACTCGCCTGGATAGAGTCTGCCCTAGAATCAGCGACTCGACTGAAACAAATTTAGAAAAAGTTACCCGATCAGATCTACTTTTCCTGCACTACTCTTAGTTAGGCAGATCGCGAATAAGATTAGGAGGAAAGCTTAGAGATGTCCACCGCAAAGGAAATAAGACCCTTCAAAACAGCAATCTGTGCCACCTTGAAACTCGGTTCGACCAGTCAGAACAGGTGGAAGCAAAATCATAGGGATGAAATGAATCGAGAGACCCTATTCTGCAATGGCCGCGTGGTCCCATGCTTCCACCATCGTCTAATTGGGGGACGGTCCTCCCTGCCTCCCAAGCCAAATCAGAATAGGCTGGTGGTTGATGCAAGGCGTGCCTGCTCGTTGGGAAACCCCAAGAGGAAGGTTTGATGTAGTCCAGCAGCAAGTTTTCCCTCAGTATGAAACCAAGGTTTATCGAACCAGTAGGAGCAACAACTCTTCTGAAGGTTGTTGGTGGCGCCGTTACTCGATCACCAACGTGGAACCTGCACACAACACAATCAAACTACTTTGCCCCAACGAAACAGTGAGGTTGTCAATCTCACCGGCTTGCGGAAAACAAAGGATTAAGCGTCTCGGGTGGAAAATGAGTATTAAATTGCAGCGAATGAAAAAGGAACAGTTTGCAGTTTGTGGTTGTTTAATCAATGTAAAAGAATGGACCGGGGTCCACAGTTCACTAGTAGTGTCTCTCTATAAAGATAACTAACATGTTGGGTAAACAAATTACAGATGGGCAATTGACAAATAGTGAGCGCATGACAATGGAAATACATGACATGATGATTACTATGATATTTAATTGGGCATTACGACATGATACATAGACCGTTATCCAACAGCGTCTATGACTAATAATCCACCGCCGGGTTGTCATCCGAGTTCCCCGTTGGTATTAAGTTGCAAGCAACGGATAATCGCATTAAGTAAAGCGCGTAATGTAAACAAACACATATGCCCGTGGGCATAGCATCGTTGGGTTACCCTAGTGGCAACAGCACATCCACAACCTTAGAACTTTCTGTCACTGTCCCAGATTCAACGGAGGCATGAACCCACTATCTAGCATAAATAATCCCTCTTGGAGTCACAAGCATCTACTTGGCCAAAGCATCTAGTAGCAACGGAGAGCATGCAAGATCATAAATAACATAGGGCATAGATTGATAATCAACTTGACATAATATTGAATATATTCATCGGATCCCAGCAAACATAACATGTAGCATTACAATAATATGATCTTGATCATGTAGGGCAGCTCACAAGATCTAAACATGATGGCGCAAATAGGAGAGACAACCATCTAGCTACTGCTATGGACCCGTAGTCCAAGGATGAACTACTCACGCATCACTCCGGAGGCAGGCATGGCGATGTAGAAGCCTCCGGTGACGATTCCCCTCTCCGGCAGGGTGCCGGGAAGAGGTTCTGGACCCTCCCGAGCTAGGGTTGACGGTGGCGGCGTCTCTGGAACTTTTCGTGGATTTTGGCTCAGGCACTTAGGGTTATTTTCTCGGGGGGAATAAGTAGGCGAAAGGGCGGCGGCTGACGACCCCCGTGGGGCCCACACCATACTAGGGCGCGGCCAAGGGGCCAGGCGCACCCTAGTGGCGTGTGGGGCCCCTGTGGCTCCCCTCCGTTGCTTCTGCGCTCCATCAGGTGTCTTTTGGAAAAATAGGGATGTCCGTGAAGTTTCGTCCAATTCCGAGAATATTTCCATACTAGCTTTTCTGGAATACAAAAATAGTGGAAAACAGGAACTGGCACTTCGGCATCTTGTTAATAGGTTAGTCCCAAAAAATGTATAAAAGTGCCATAAAGTAGATGCAAAACATGTAGCAATTGGTATAAAACAAGCATGGAACATCAAAAATTATAGATACGTTGGAGACGTATCAGCATCCCCAAGCTTAGTTCCTGCTCGTACTCGAGTAGGTAAACGATAAAAACAAAATAATTTTTGAGGTGACATGCTACCAACATAATCTTGATCATATAATATTGTAAGGCACATGTAAATGAATGAAGTGATCCAAGTCAATGGTCTATAATTTGCTACCAAATAGATAATGAGTAAACAATGAATCACACAAACTAAACGTTTTCATGAATAGTACTTTCAAGACAAGCATCAAACTGTTTTGCATAGATATTAACTCATAAAGCAATAGTTTCTAATAAAAGGTATTCAATCAACACAAAGGAAGAAGTATAACAAGTCCAATACGTTGCATATAACCCATGTTGTAACAAAGTTGACACTAGTGTTTGCTTGTGGAAGACAGAAAGAATAGGAAAACTGACTCAACATAAAAGTAAAAGAAAGGCCCTTCGCAGAGGGAAGCAGGGATTAAGTCATGTGCTAGAGCTTTTAGGTTTTTGAAAGCGTATAGAGATTGCATAAAATATTTGATACTCCTCCCAACCTTGCTAACACAAGCGATCGCTAGCCGAATCCTCGGGTGCCTTCCATCAATCACATACCATGGAGGAGTATCTATTTTTGAGATGTGTTTGTTAATTGTCAACGAATGGTAGCGGGTGATAACAGTATTCTACCTGTCAAACGGACTTTCAAGAGCGGCTCCCATAGGGACGTTATTTCTACCAGCAAGGCAGATCATCCCTTTTTCTCTTTGGTTTACACACATGCAGATATTTCACTGTGTTGTCATTGCTTACTGATGAATCAGGGCAAAAGTGTGAAGAGAATTAATGGTTAAAGTTGTAATTAATTGGGACTGGGCACCCCGTTGCCAGCTCTTTTTGCAAAATTAGAGGATAAGCGGATGTATATGCCGCTAGTCCAGGTGTGAAAGTCCATTTGACAACCAGAATAAAGAATAACCACACTAATTCCTCATGAGCTGGTAAACATTGACACAAAAGGGGAATAATAACATTTTGAATAATTTAAAGGTAGCACATGAAAAATTTACTTGGAGTGGCAAGGAAATACCACATATAGTTAGTTATGGTGGACACAAATGGCATGGAATTTGGTTCAAGAATTTGGATGCACGAGAAGCATTCCCTCTCAGTACAGAGTTTAGGCTAGCAAGGTTATGTAAGCAAACAAGAATATCAAACCGTACACCAAGTTTTATATGACAAACATATTGCAAACGTTATAAGACTTCATACCGTCTTCCTTGTTAACCGAACCCGTTTATCAGAAAATATCTAGACCTTAGAGATACCACCGATGCAAACCAAATTTTCAACAAGCTTTACGGTAGTTCTTCACTAATAGGCTTAACTCATGTGATGCACAAATTTAATCATGATCTACTTGTTAACTCAAAACGATTGACAAGCATCAAGTTATCCATAATAGTGATCTACAAGATTAAGCAAGTTTTTCCTTATACCAATTACCACATGCAACATTTTAGGAACCAACCAAACACCAATCAATTTATTTCAACCACTCTCCAAATAGATATAAGTGAAGTAAGAGAGTACTTTCTACAAAAGAAAGCTAAAATCTCTGAAAAGAGATACATGAAAACAAGAGCTAAAAGCTGAACAGCGCTAGATATGAATACTCAACAAGTATAAGTGAATAACAGGAGTATTCTCATGAAAAAGCGGAGCGTGTCTCTCTCCCAATCAAGAATGCTAGGGTCCAGTCAAGCTTTATTGAAAATAAAAGACAATACTGAAAATAAAAGCACACAGATGCTCCAAGAAAAGCACATATGATGTGAAAGAATTAAAATATAGTTTCACTAGAGATGACCTGATGATTTGACGATGAAGAAGGGGATGCCTTGGGCATCGCCAAGCTTAGATGCTTGAGTCTTCTTGAAATATGTTGGGGAGATCCATGGGAGACTGCCCAAGCTTAAGCTCTTCACTCTTCTTGATCCTATCATCACCCTTCTCTCTTGACCCTTGAAAAGTTCCGTCACACCAAACTCAAAATAAATCTCATTAGAGGGTTAGTGCACAATCAAAAACTCACATGTTCTGTAAAGACGCAATATGACTCGTTACTTTAAACATTAGATACAGCCACTGATGTTATGTGAAGCTCTTCCACCAAAAAAGAATTCCACTCAACACTAGTAAAAGAGAGAATGCAAAATAAAAAGGCATAATCTGTCTAAAACAGAACAGTCCGCAAAGACGAATTTTTTCGAGACACTTACGACGCTCAGATCAAAAAACTTTGAACTAATGAAAGATTCAGACATTCATAAAGATTACGCGCAAAAAATTTCAGATTTTTTCAACAATCTGGTGAATTTAGGATTTTCGTCCAGTGGACAGAAAAAATCTGTTTCTGCGCAACAATCAAAATTAAGCATCACCTTAACACTAGAGGCTACTCTTGGCACAACAATGCGAGAAAATAAAGATACAAAGGAGTTGCTACAGAAGTAAACAACACCTTGACTCAATAAAAGAAAAATTGCAGAAAAATAAAATGGGTTGCCTCCCATAAGCGCTTTTCTTTAACGCCATTTAGCTAGGCACAAAGCATGCATCAAGTATTACCAAGTGAAGAAACATCAACATTGTAATTTGTTCGAACAATAGAATCATAAGGTGGCTTAATCTTCTTCCTAGGAAAGTGTTCCATACCTTTCTTGAGAGGAAATTGATATTTTATATTCCCTTCTTTCATATCAATAATAGCACCTACAGTTCTAAGAAAAGGCCTTCCAAGCACAATAGGGCAAGATGAATTGCATTCGATATCCAAGACAATAAAATCAACGGGAACATAATTGTTATTAACTGTTGGGGATATACCAAGTAGGGGTATCACCGACATGGATCAATCCGGCTTGGTGGAGGTGGCCCTACACGGGCGGCCCAGATAGCTGACGACCAAGGAAGGCGGATGCCGGCAAGGAGGAGGCCCAAAGACTGAAGCCCATGAAGCCACCAAGACCAAGACGGAAGGCGGCATACTTGCCGGCTAGGTTTAGGACTCCGTATACTTGCTGGATACGTATTCACCTTGTAACCCTAGGTCCAGCCGCCTATATAAGCTGGACCTCGGGACGCCTTTAGGGCACGATATTCTCTCATACATCCAACTCATTGTAACCTGTTCACGGCGATATTGCCTTATAGTGAGTTATAGCAGCACGTAGGGCACCGCCACCGCCGTGGTGCCTGAAGCTGGGTAAACCGCCGTGTACAATCCCGACCTTGACGACGTCCACCTTCTTGCCCTACGTTCACCCTCGGCTAGCAGGACCCCGTCTCCTATCCAAGATGCCGATACGACGACAGTTGGCGCCCACCGTGGGGATCTTGCGTCCTCGTGCAGATCGATTTGGCCGGCTCATCGGCGCGAGGGTTCGACGTCCAGGACTGCCTTCGCACGCGCGCGACGGATCGATTCCCGATCTATTCGTTCGCCGCTGCCGTCTTAATTTATTTGGGCGAATACCATGGGCGACAGCATGGTGTTTTCGTCAAACAATCATCGTCCTTGGCGTAAATCGCTGCCTCTTGCGATCCCTCGAGGCGCGAGCCACGCTGATGCAGAAACCAACAAGGAAGCTCTCCCGAAATTCATGTACACCACGGATCGGTGTTTCCTTGCCATACCTGGCGGCCACGACCTGCAAGTCGATCAAAAACTGCGCGTGCGTCAGGCGATTGAAGCAGCAACCAGCGCGTCCCGGCCGCCGGGTAGCAGACGCAAGCAGATGTTGCCTGATCAAACTTAGCGATCAGCTGCGTCATCAAGTCCCAAGGGAAAGCAACATCCACGCTGCCACATCATGGTGCCAAAAGCTGATTGCTTGTGGTAGTACCCGTGAAGGCAATCAACAATAAAATTAGTGCATGGATCTTCCGGCGGGAGTGCTAATCTACATGCATGTATGACTCACAAGCAGCATCGCCCCGTGCGATTCAGCTGCGTCGCGTCGTGTGCATGGCCGACTATTCAAGTCATCAACTCTGGCCGTGTCAGCGATGCCAGGCGGGACGCCGCCATCGTCGCATCCGGCTTAGACAAATTTATCGTCACCTATGCCACGTCTGGATCCGTTCCGACGTCCGGTTTAGGCGTGTTCGTAGCCATTTATCGTCGCGTTCCGGCTTAATCGCTAACGCGGACAACGCCTTTAGGCATATTTGTCCTCGCGTTCCGGCTTCATCGCTAACGCGGACAACGCCTTCCGGCAAGTCCTCGCGTTCCGGCTTCATCGTCATCGTCGCATCCCGACGTATCCTGGCGTTACTAGCTATTGTTGCCTTTCCAGATCGCCCAAACCTGGCCAGTTTGGGAAGACATCGATCGATGCAAAAACAACCTACGTATGCAAGGAACAACGCACATGCATGGATTATTCGTCCAGAGCGCTAATCTCATGCATGTTAATTTAAGTGGGAATCAGCATCTCACGTATATTTAAGCATGACAATTTATGTCAGAAAACCTATTCAACGTCGCGTTTCCGGCTTAATTGCCAACGTGACGAGCCCGACACGCCGTCCTTTGGCTTAATCGCCGTATTTCGGCACACTCACCATCGTCGCCGCGTCCCGGCTCAATTGCCGTCGCGGCCTACTCATCGTCGCCTATTCGTTAAGCACGGCGCAACCAACAAGTTGTAGAATGCAACATAAGAGGAGAACAAGGAAGTTGCCGTCTACATCCCGGGGGCTGCCGCCTACATTCCGGGGCTGCCGCCTACATCTCGGGGGCTGCCGCCTACATCATAGGGGTTGTCTTCTTCAATCTGGGGCTGCCGTCTTCCGACTCACCCTCCTCGACATCGACGTCAAGCCATCAAACAGCTAAGTTCTTTATAACATTTAATTAACTGTATGGTCATGAAATAAAAGTTTATGGTTTGCTCATTACGCTCTGAGATCATGCCGTCTTTTGTCTTTTCATGTGATCATATATTCTTAGTATCAAAGTTACCCAAAATCTGCTCTGTGCTAAGTGGTTCAAACTTTTCGATACTTGCCGCCTCCGGGCCAAATTAAGCAATCATTTTGCACCGCATAATATCCTTATTCTGATTGCTTATATGTGGGTTGCCTAGTAGTATGTCGTTGGCACCAACATGCCGACTTTGGTCTCTGAGTCTAAACTATATGGTACTAGCCCTGGTTGGCTTAGCTGAAGTAACTGTGCTGCGGTACCGCCAACATATAAAAAGCCAAGCATATAGGCCAGATAAATATTAAGACGGGCCACATAAAATTTACAACCCATATGTTTGTTCAAAAAATTACCGGCTCAGGCCTTAAAATTGTCCAGCTTACATTAAAAGTACATCTTAATGCAGCTATGTTTACTATGCAGGATACTTGACGTCTGGGGGCTGCAATGCAGCACTTTCATCAAGTCTCGAGCCACCTTTCCGTCAAGGCGGCACAAACCTCGACAACTATAGTCATTCGATCTACAACGCCACAAGTTCTTCTGAGCATCGAGCCGACTTTCAAGTACGTCGACTCAACGCTCGGGGGCTGCAGATAGGCGGATCAAGAAAAACTCTGCCCAACGAAGCCTGGGGGATCAACAACAACACTTCTCTCGCCAGATACTCGGGGGCTTGACATCGACAATGCCTTCGCCAGATACTTGGGGGCCGCACATGCAGCTCCATCATCAGCGACGCAGCCGCCTTGTCGTCAGCGACACGGCTGTCTCGTTTATCGCCGCGTTCCAGCTTAGTTGCTAACGCGGCGCGACGCCTCCGTGGCACGGCTGCCTTGTCGTCAGCGACACAGCCGCCTTGTTGTCAGCAACAAGGTCACCTTCGTGGTACGGCCGCCTTGCCGTCAAATTTCAGTCTAACCGTATCTGCAATGTTAGGCGGGACGCCGCCATCATCGCGTTCGGTTTAGGCAAATTAATCGCCAAATTACTAGTTGTTGTTTCCGATCGCCCAAACCTGGCCAGTTTGGGAAGACATCGATTGGTACAAAACAATAAAGCTCCACGTTCCGGCTTAATTGCTAACATGGCACAGCCGCCTTGTCGTCAGCGACATGGCCGCCATCATCGCCTTCATGGCACGGCAGAGATGCCATCACGACGTCACCTCATCTCTCCTTGAGTCCAAACTGTCGTGGACCAAGGATGACATGGACTCGTCAACTATCGACTTAACTAGTCAATGTGACAAGACAACTCGTGGAAGATTCCTGACAGGAGGTCAGGCCGTCTTTCCCATGTTGGCGGCAATGCGTCCGGCATCTCTGGTCGGACTGCCGCCTAATCCAACGGTGGAATGCTTCAAGCTCTTCAGCCGCATACAACGTCAACAACAAGGCGGATATCGCAGACGAAAGAAGACGGCGCCTGAAGAACTTAAACCCTTCCAGGGGCTAATGTTGGGGATATACCAAGTAGGGGTATCACCGACATGGATCAATCCGGCTTGGTGGAGGTGGCCCTACACGGGCGGCCCAGATAGCTGACGACCAAGGAAGGCGGATGCCGGCAAGGAGGAGGCCCAAAGACTGAAGCCCATGAAGCCACCAAGACCAAGACGGAAGGCGGCATACTTGCCGGCTAGGTTTAGGACTCCGTATACTTGCTGGATACGTATTCACCTTGTAACCCTAGGTACAGCCGCCTATATAAGCTGGACCTCGGGACGCCTTTAGGGCACGATATTCTCTCATACATCCAACTCATTGTAACCTGTTCACGGCGATATTGCCTTATAGTGAATTATAGCAGCACGTAGGGCACCGCCACCGCCGTGGTGCCTGAAGCTGGGTAAACCGCCGTGTACAATCCCGACCTTGACGACGTCCACCTTCTTGCCCTACGTTCACCCTCGGCTAGCAGGACCCCGTCTCCTATCCAAGATGCCGATACGACGACATTAACCATGATAAGTACATCATCAATTCTTCCCAAAGGTTTCTTAATAGTAGAATCAGCAAGATGAACATCCAAGTAACAATTTTCCAAAGGTGCTAAATCAAGCATATCATAAAATCTTTTAGGCATAACAGAGATACTAGCACCAAGGTCACACAAAGCATTGCAATCAAAATCATTCAATTTCATTTTAATAATAGGCTCCCAACAATTTTTCCTCCCTCACTTGAATGAGAGCATTAGTAATATGTTTAGTGAAAGCCAAGTTTATCTCACTTGCCTTAGGAGTTCTAGCAAGCTTTTGCAAGAATGTAATTACTTCAGAAAGATTGCACCCATCAAAATCAAAATTATTATTTTCAAAGGTATGGAGTTATTATCTTCCTTATTGCTAGAAATTTCAGCATCTTTATCGAGGACAGTTTCAGAGTTATCAGGCAATTTGGGACATTTTGCAATAGAAGTGGAAACATTACCAACACCAATTATCTTGCCATTAATGGTAGGATTTGCTAACACTTGTGTTTGAAGCATTTTCAGAAGTAGTAATAGTATAAACTCTAGCAATATTATTCTTTCTAGCAATTTCATCCTCTCTTTCCCATCTAGCATGCAATTCGGCTAACATCCTCACATTGTTATCAATTTTAACTTGTATGGCATTGAGAGTTTTGCTCTCTTTAATATCATTAGGCATGGTCTTTAATTTCAACAAATCAACATCAAGAGCAAGACTATCAACTTAGAGGAAGAACATCAATTTTCCCAAATTTCTCCTCAACAGATTTATTGAAAGCAGTTTGTGTACTAATAAAGTCCTTAAGCATGACTTCAAGATCAGAGGGTACACTCTTATTATTGTTGTAGGAGCTACCATAGGAATTTCCATAACCATTGCCACTATTAGAAGGATAGGGCCTATAATTGCTATTACCAAAATTATTCCTATAAGCATTGTTGTTGAA
Source organism: Poa pratensis (assembly GCA_947311845.1). Classification (NCBI taxonomy): domain Eukaryota; kingdom Viridiplantae; phylum Streptophyta; class Magnoliopsida; order Poales; family Poaceae; genus Poa; species Poa pratensis. The sequence continues at coordinate 35,211,752 of CAMZMU010000104.1, forward strand.
GTTATTATTTTTAATGAAGTTCACATCAACATGCTCTTCTTGAGCAACCAAAGAAGCTAAAGGAACATTATTTGGATCAACATGTGTTTGACCATTTGCAAGCATAGACATAATAGCATCAATTTTAGCACTCAAGGAAGAGGTTTCTTCAACAGAATTTACCTTCTTACCTGTTGGAGCTCTCTCGGTGTGCCACTCAGAATAATTAATCATCATATCATCAAGAAGCTTTGTTGCAGCACCCAAAGTGATGGACATAAAGGTACCTCCAGCGGCCGAATCCAATAAATTCCTTGAAGAAAAATTTAATCCTGCATAGAAGGTTTGGATGATCATCCAAGTAGTCAGTCCGTGAGTGGGACAATTTTTAACCAATGATTTCATTCTCTCCCATGCTTGAGCAACATGTTCATTATCAAATTGCTTAAAATTCATTATGCTACTTCTCAAAGAAATAATCTTAGCAGGAGGATAATATTTTCCAATAAAAGCATCTTTGCATTTAGTCCATGAATCAATACTATTTCTAGGCAAAGATAGCAACCATTCTTTAGCACGTCCTCTCAAGGAGAAAGGAAAAAGTTTCAGTTTAATAATATCACCATCTACTTCCTTGAGCTTTTGCATTTCACAAAGTTCAACAAAGTTATTAAGGTGAACAGCAGCATCATCAGTACTAACACCAGAAAATTGCTCTTTCATAACAAGATTTAAAAGTGCAGGTTTAATTTCATAAAACTCTGCTGAAGCAGCAGGTGGAGCAATAGGTGTGCATATGAAATCATTGTTGTTTGTGCTAGTGAAATCACACAACTTAGTGTTCTCAGGAGTACTCATTTTAGCAGAATTAAAAACAGGACAGAAAATAACTTGAAAATAAAGTAAATGCAAGTAACTAATTTTTTTGTGTTTTTGATAATTGAAAGCAAACAAGATAAAATAAAATAAACTAAGCAAGACAAAAACAAAGTAAAGAGATTGGAAGTTTGAAACTCCCCTTGCAGAAGACTGCTGACTCCCCGGCAACGGCGCCAGAAAGACTTGATGCAAGGCGTGCACTGCTCGTTGGGAGACCCCAAGAGGAAGGTTTGATGTAGTCAGCAGCAAGTTTTCCCTCAGTATGAAACCAAGGTTTATCGAACCAGTAGGAGCAACAACTCTTCAGAAGGTTGTTGGTGGCGCCGTTACTCGATCACCAACGTGGAACCTGCACACAACACAATCAAACTACTTTGCCCCAACGAAACAGTGAGGTTGTCAATCTCACCGGCTTGCTGAAAACAAAGGATTAAACGTCTCGTGTGGAAAATGAGTATTAAATTGCAGCGAATGAAAAAGGAACAGTTTGCAGTTTGTGGTTGTTTAATCAATGTAAAAGAATGGACCGGGGTCCACAGTTCACTAGTGGTGTCTCTCCATAAAGATAACTAACATGTTGGGTAAACAAATTACAGCTGGGCAATTGACAAATAGTGAGCGCATGACAATGCAAATACATGACATGATGATTACTATGATATTTAATTGGGCATTACGACATGATACATAGACCGTTATCCAACAGCGTCTATGACTAATAATCCACCGCCGGGTTGTCATCCGAGTTCCCCGTTGGTATTAAGTTGCAAGCAACGGATAATCGCATTAAGTAAAGCGCGTAATGTAAACAAACACATATGCCCGTGGACATAGCATCGTTAGGTTATCCCTAGTGGCAACAGCACATCCACAACCTTAGAACTTTCTGTCACTGTCCCAGATTAACGGAGGCATGAACCCACTATCTAGCATAAATACTCCTCTTGGAGTCACAAGCATCTACTTGGCCAAATCATATAGTAGCACGGAGAGCATGCAAGATCATAAATAACATAGGGCATAGATTGATAATCAACTTGACATAATATTCAATATTCATCGGATCCCAGCAAACACAACATGTAGCATTACAATAATATGATCTTGATCATGTAGGGCAGCTCACAAGATCTAAACATGATGGCACAAATAGGAGAGACAACCATCTAGCTACTGCTATGGACCCGTAGTCCAAGGATGAACTACTCACGCATCACTCCGGAGGCAGGCATGGCGATGTAGAAGCCTCCGTGACGATTCCCCTCTCCGGCAGGGTGCCGGGAAGAGGTTCTGGACCCTCCCGAGCTAGGGTTGACGGTGGCGGCGTCTCTGGAACTTTTCGTGGATTTTGGCTCAGGCACTTAGGGTTATTTTCTCGGGGGGAATAAGTAGGCAAAGGGCGGCGGCTGACGACCCCCGTGGGGCCCACACCATACTAGGGCGCGGCCAAGGGGCCAGGCGCGCCCTAGTGGCGTGTGGGGCCCCTGTGGCTCCCCTCCGTTGCTTCTTCGCTCCATCAGATGTCTTCTGGAAAAATAGGGATGTCCGTGAAGTTTCGTCCAATTCCGAGAATATTTCCAGACTAGCTTTTCTGGAATACAAAAACAGCAGAAAACAGGAACTGGCACTTCGGCATCTTGTTAATAGGTTAGTCCCAAAAAATGTATAAAAGTGCCATAAAGTAGATGCAAAACATGTAGCAATTGGTATAAAACAAGCATGGAACATCAAAAATTATAGATACGTTGGAGACGTATCAGTGGTCCACAGGCTTTCCCTGAACCTTGTGGCCTCAGAAGGAGATGAACCTCGCCGCGGCTGATCTGTGTGGGCTGGTCATTAGCTGCTTGAATCCACCATTTGGAAGGTCAATACACAAAGGCCGTCGCCACCGGTACATAGCGATGGCACACGGGATGCCGATGTGAGAGCAAGGGAGGTGTCGCGTAGAAGATAAATACATGATGAGAGAGAGATGAGGTGTTCTGAATCAAAAGAGAAATTTGGCACATGTATACACATGTAAGTCCATATGTAGGATGATTGCAGATTCTTGTACATTAGGTAATGGATTTTCCAAATATTGAATTTGGCCTTGATACCAAAGGTCGATTGCACTCTCGTTATATCGTGTTGCTTGTCAACAAGGGTTCACATCGCCGCACTCAAGACACTGCCCTTATTTCAAAAAGAGGAAGAAAAGATATATACTAATTGAGGCGATGTGCCCATGGAGCATCGAAACATTTAAGCACAATGCTATCCATGAACATATCTGCAATTCGATGAACGCCGTCAGCTGTCAGGAACCAAATAATTAGTTTTGGACACTTCACTTGAATGGTGTGGTGCAAGAAGGTGGCGAAAAGATAACCCTATTATGTTGGGTAGATCTCTAAATAACTTATCATGAAGCCCTGCTTATCAAGTAAGTCATTCTCACGAAATAACTAGATATATGTTCTTATACTTTGTTAATTCATCTATGCCTACCAGCCCTTACGAAACATTCATGGTTTTGTAAGACTGATGGCCACATAACACAAGCTTGCCGAGGCAACTGAAGCCTATGCTATGATCAGTGTCAACTTAAAAAAATTTGGTTTGGGGATGCCGCTGGGACAACACACACCATTATACTGGATATGTGTTAGGTATCCCAAACCGGATAATTTGAGAGATGACGGTGGAGATACTCTCATGTGAGTATCCTCTTGGAATCATGTGCAGGTGAAGCGACATGGTAGATCAATCAATTCTTCTCCACTTACGTGAAACCAGCCAGCTAGTAACCAGTATATGTACCATCGCAAAATGTGTGGTGAATCGGAAACTATGAATCACCTTTTGTTTGGTTGCCCTATCTCGCATTTTAGCTGGTGGGTAGTGAGAGAAGCTTTGGGTTGGAACCTTACCCCTAACAATATGATGGATTTTGAAACCTGTGGTATCGGAGGGTCGGGTCGCAAAGTTAATCTAGTGAGTTGGATGGTGTTTGGGGCTTGTGCTTGGGTAATTTGGACTTGTCGAAACGATTTTGTATTTGAGAATAGAACTCCCTCTTCTTCTTTGCAGGTCATCTACAAGGCGGTCTCCTTATTGTCGCAGTGGCTGATGCTGGTTCCGGAGAAGCTTAAGGAGGAGGCCACGACGGTGCGGGATAAGCTGAAGCACAAAGCTCGCAAGATGCAGCTCATCTGCTCGTGCCGCTAGGGGGTTGGATGAAACCTGGATTGTTTTCCGGGTTGTTGTACTAGTCTGTTTTTGTTGCTCTGTTCTTCTCTGTAATATTCAAATTTGCTGGTGGTGGTGTGGGTGGCGATTGTTGAATCGTTCCCTGCCCTGGGGCTAGTTTGGTGGACAGGTGGTGTTTTACTTTCTCTGTGTGTTTTGTGTAAAACGACTTTGTGAGCTTTTTAATAAAGCTGGGCCGTCGGCCTCTGTTCGTAGTATATGTACCATCTCTCTATAGCATACACGTACGTACGTAAACCTAATGGAAGAGCACACATGTTCTGATTGTACACATTTCAATCTTGTAGTTGGCCAGAAGGCTCATAACTATAATCCGTAAGTCTGCTGCCACGATGCTGGACACTTCACATGCCACTGCATTGGCTAGATCAGTGAAAGACCGCCCCTTGCTCTTATTATAAAGCAGGAGGAAGAAGTCTCCGGTGATTTAGCAGGGACGCATGACCGTGAGTTGCAATATGTGCACTCGACGCTACACAACGCGACCTAATTAGGTTTGGGAGGCATTACGGAATACAGCAACACCCATAGGCTTAGATACCGTACACCATAATTTCCACCTTGCAGCGACGAGTGATACCACTGTACAGCGTAGCTGCAGCAAGCAGTAAGGTGCAAGATGCCAGAAGAATCCTTCAGAAAATGACTCTGAAGCTGACGTAATATTCAAGCAGAAAGCAAGCACCATGACTCTGAAGCTGAGGTCATATTCAAGCAGAAAGCAAGCACCAGGATGAAGATCCAATTCAAAGACTTGGGGAATTATTAGAATTTTTATTGTTTTATGTTTCAAATATGTACGCGCTGCTTAGCAAAGAGTGACATGTCTGCAAAGACACAAAATCTTCGATGTTCCAAACGAACTGCAACAACAAAACTTTAAAAAAAATGTGTAGTTGAAAAGTTCAGGAACGAAATAAGTCGGACACACGTGCGGTGATCCCAGATCGAACACTGCGGATGGTGTGAGGCGAGATGATTATCACAGAATGTGTTGGATAGATTGTTGAACCTTGAGGGTGATTTCATATAGAGCTACAAACTTTGAGGGTGAGTAGTCCAGGGACTTGCAGACAGTACAAGTAGTTGATTATGTTTAGAATTCTAATCTATCTCCACATGTATCTATCAAGTCTCATATCTCCAAGTAAAGACAATTATAATTGTAGCGCTTCGATATGCATCACCTCTCTGTTTGTTGTATATGCAAAGAGGCACAGGCCTACATCACAAGGAAATTTCATGCAAATTTCCTTCAGCACATACACATCACAAGGAAATATGCAATGCATATTACTTTATGGAAGTCTAAAACAAAGGAAGAAAGACACTACTCCATGACATAACTGAATTTCATCTGGGGCATAGTCTAAAACAAAGGAAGAAAATCACAATTTACATTGTATTTAATTTACTGCAGTAGTAAATAAATTATTTAACAAGGAAAAATACTCAGGATGTTATCAAAAGCAAAATTAAGAATTGACAACTAACATTGCAAAAGTAGCAAGCATATGTTTGATATGGTTCACTATATATTTATGATTACAGTTGAGAGATAGCAAAGCAGAGTTCCTTGCAATCACTACTACAGTAGTATCTACTGAACTTAAAAACTGTTCATGATGGACGCAATATAATTGTTTCTTCCAAGGGAGGGCACTAATCCATTCTAACATCGAGACTAACATTCAGCATGTAGAACTGCATAGACTGCAAGTGACCAGCTCTACATCTAGTTCATCTACTATTTCTATGATAGCAGGTTTGAAACTTGTGAACCATGAATGTACATTTAGTTTCGGAGGTATTAGGAATGCCGCAACGAAAATTTCTTTGTCAGTATCACGAGGTGTCAGTGGCAAACTAATTAATTGACCAGATTCGTTAGTCGAGTAGTATAGTAGGCAGAGTGCACAATAGTCGTGCGGGGTGGCTCGGAGGCCTGGGTGGTGGATGCCGGGGCAGCGCCCCCAGACGGTGGACGTGGGCCGAGGCGGCGGACTCGGGAGGCTTTGCGACCAGGTCTCCATGTGGGAGGGCCGTGGTTCTGCATCGCTGGGCGTCGAAAGAGTCACGAGGGTGGCTGGCTCGTCGTCTTTTTTCTTTTCTTTTCTTTTTTCACCTCGCCTCCGGACGTAATTTCGCCCGCGGCGACACCTGTGTATGGTTGTGTACGATTTGCCTCTGCTAATACATTGAAAGCCAGTGTCGTGGGGTAATTTCGGCAGATGTCATTGCGATGACTTCGTGGACGTGGGGTTGTGCGAGTCGAGCGTCTCCGAGCTTAAGATCACAGGGCACGAGAGGAAGACAATGTTTACCCAGGTTCAACCCCTCAATGTGAGGTAAAGACGTACGTCCTGCCCATCCTAGATTGGAATTGATATGAATATGGTGTTACAAGGGTTGGCGATCGAGGTAACGAGTCGCCGTATGTTCTAGGGTTTAGGGCTTGGATCCCTTCTACGTCCTGCGAGTCCTCCTTATAGGGACGGAGGCTCGCTAGGTTTACATGGAAAGCTTATTCCCTTAGGAAAGTGCTGACCGGAGTCCTTCTAGGAGACTACATATCTTCGTGTCGTCCAAGTCAAGTCATCTCCAGTCTTCTAGATCTTTCTTGCGACATCCTTGGTGCCAGCCCATCTTGATGCAAGCCCGTTAACGGTGCGGGCGCGAACCCATGATGAGTCGCATTTCTCTTAATGAGTTGCGGGTTAAGTATTTCCCCGACAGCCAGCAATTACTGGATCTTTCAAAAAAAAAATAGTAGGCAGAGAGTTCAGAAACTGCAAATGGAAGCTGAAATTCCAGGTGTAGATAATTTCGAACTGTATCAGAGTGCAAATATCAACGGAAAATTCGTATTATTTGAGACTACATAAAATATTTTTTTAGTGAAATTCAACTTTCGCAAAATTTTTACTATTCGGAGATCTAGATCCACCCATTTTTTCCTTTTTGGCCAGACTAAATTATACGGAACTTTTAATTGTTGTGTTACACACTTGTAAGTCATGTTATTATCTGTATCTAGTCATTTTTTCGAATCTATTGAGACTTTAAATTGTGAATTTTGAACCATGCAGCACGGCCTCCAAAACGCCTCGCGAAGAGTCATCTTCTTGTAAGCGATGTCCCATGCTTTCCATGTTTAATTTATAATCTACATCTGATATATTGTGTGGAGATACAGTCCTCGGGATTGACAACCTGTTACAATTAACGGTTCGAACCTAACTCTACTTGAATACTCCGACATCTTGTTGGAGTAGTAAAGATTGATTTGGATCCTATATTTAACCACTAGGCTCCGACATCTTGTTAGAAAGTATGGCTCTTAAATTAGTAAATCCGTAGCCACGTTGCTGGACACCCTTCATGTTGTTGCATTGGCTAGATCACTGGAACACCCCGGCCGTGTCCTTCCTATAAAGTACTAGGAGGAAGAAATCTCCCTTTTTGGTAGACACATATCAATGTATGGTAGCTACATAGAGTCGGCGACTTACATGGCACAAATTTCTGGGTTTGTGAGGCATTACGGAATAAAGCAAAACTCAAACTCTCGGATTCAGCACATAGTACATGCTAGGATCGAGAGGATATCGAAGTCTTTGTACATCGCACTAAGCTGGCTCTAGAATGATGGGAAAGAATTGTCCCTGGGAAATGACTACGTCTTGTTAAAGCTGAACGCAAGTAGCATTTGTTCCGATATATGTAACGGTCAGTTTATTCATGTGCCACTGACTTTTCCAACAGCAGGAATGATTAGAAAAATATCCAATTTAAATATGTTACATGCTGCTTAGCAATGTCTGGCTCGTCTTACCTTAAGATATTGTAGAATCACGTATATGCACTTGAGACACGTCCTGCAGAGACTTGAAATATCTTTGACGGAGAAGATTGTAAAACCAGTTTACCTAAAAAACCTCTGAAAACTGATTAACCAAAGAATGATCTCAGTTATATGTCGTCGAAAGAATCACTTAGTGTGTCCACACATCAATAGGCACTTGACTATATTCTCTAGCCAATGGAAACGATATTATTATGTTTTGGAAGAAAAATGTACTCATGATTATGGAAAAAATTATTCATTATGGAAAAAATAAGATTAATCATTATGGAAAAAATTATTGAGTCAAACCTCTTTATGTATGTATGGAACCTATTTATAAGAAACACATTCTTTTATAGATCAAAGGATAATAATTCAAGCGGAAGAGGAGTCAAATCGGGCTGAAGAAAATTTGCAACGTTCATAAAACTTATTAAGAAAATTGCATGACAGCAACACACACTAGTCTACATTAGTTAATATTCTAGTATGATTAGTTTCCTTAAAATCATTAATGTTCTCTAAATTTGTTGATTAGTTTCCTTAGTTATAACATGTGTGGCGCATGTTCCGTGCAATCTGACGCATCTTATTATAAAGTAGGAGGAAATTTTTTTCCTTGAATTTACAGGGACACATATTCGTGTATCGTTTGGTGCAATATCGATCCAAGTTCAACTATAATTTTCTCGGCTATGTATTTGACACAACGCCCTACATTTCGGCAGAAACTTAAAGTCTAGGTTTGGGAGGTATTACGGAGCAATGACACGGATAGGCTCTGATATGGTAGATGATACTCCAAGATTCGAGCGACGACTCAAGGACGTCCAATGGAGCACACAGTGAGGTGCACGAGCGTAGAAAAATCATTCAGAAAATAACTCAGAGGCTGACGGCTTCATCAGCAAGGAAGCACCATGCATCTGATATATGCTAGTCCAACATTATGATGTCGTTGTTTTATTTATAAAGCGGGACCAAAAGCTTGTTTCGACAAACAGCAGGATCAAGATCAAATTTAAAGACTTGTGAAAGAATTGGAACTTGATCATTGCTTCAAATTTGCACCAGCTGCTTAGCAATATCTTATCCACCGTACAATTAGACATTATGGATCACATATACACTTGGGACACGCTTTGTAGAGATTTGCTGGTGGATGTGCACTACTTATCATCTATCCAAGTTCATATTGGTCGGGAGGTTTATTTTTCTTCGATCCAGAAACTACTACTCTTTTTTCGAAAGTATCTGGCCGGGAATGGGTCATTACAATAAGAAGTTAGTTAAGAAAGCTCGCTCGATCTATTCCGAAGTTGGATTTGATCTATACTGTCGTTCGATCTGATCTATTCCGAAGTTCCGGCCGGCGGCCGTCCTGCGTGCATGTATATGTGCATGGTATATGATCTATACTACTGGAGTTCAGGCCGGCCGGCCGTTCCGTGCGCACCTAGCGTTGATATGCATGGCGCATGCTGCTCCTGACGTGCCTAGCTACAGCTCCGAAGATCGGAGGGCCGACGTGATCGGAAGGCCGCGATGAAGGAAGGCGGCGGCCAGATCGTGAAACCGATGACTCAGGACGGCAGTGACCCGTCTGTGAGGCCGGCAACATAGGATTGTGACGGCCAGATCATCTGAATACCGGCAGCTGCTCCCGGATACGGATTTGATCTACGTGACACTATGTTGTGACCGGATCGAGATCAAGTGTGATCGTCCCCAACAACGGATCGGGAGGGACACCACATAGAATAAATTGATTTGCGGGGTTGGTGCGGCAAAGGTCCTCGACCAGATCTCCGCGCCGGCAATTGGCATGTGGTGTTGTCGCACTCCGATTTGTCGGCACCATAAGGTACGCCATGGCATGTTTTGATGCAAATACCATGGTGCTGACAATAACGGAGAGCGTGGTTGTGGTGGAGAACCAGTGGATCTCGATGGCTCATTTCGAGTTCGAGTTTTCAAGTGACGATGAAGGCAAGTCTGGATATGGTGAAAACTGTGAACTGGATGATCGGCGTTTTGTAGCAGTCTCGGCAAGTGGGGGTGGCAACATAGGGGGACTTCTTTTTGGTGGTGCTATATGGGCCCAAAGTTTTGACTTTCGGAGTGAAAACTCTAGATCTGACCTTCACTGGTTGTACCGACTTTAGGTACACCCATAGTTTTTTGGCACTTCCATTCTTTGTAGAATTTATCAGTTCCTGATGTTATCGTAAAAGTATTCCATTCACTAGTACAGAACGACACATCGGATACCCCTCTATGGCAACGGTAGGAGTTAGGCGACGGTAAATCGCGACATCCCCCGCGTGCCCGCACTGGGCCGTAAAGCAGGCCCACAACAAAGGCAACGGGTGAATAGTGGAATATATGTTGGCAACGGAGGTTAGTTTACCTCCGTTACCGATGTTTGCTCATCGCACACGGACAGTTTCGTAATCTCCGTTGCCATTAGAAGCAGCCCGACAGCCGGGCTATAAGAACCTACTATGCCCTTCACTCTCACTCTCACCGTCTCACTTCCAACCCTAGCCGCCGCACAGTCTCCTCTCTCTCCACTCTCTCGCATGGCTTCCACCGTCGGCGCTGGTAGATCCGGCCATCGCGACCGTGGCCGCGGCCGCGGCCGTGGCCGCCCCACCCTCCGGGCCTTTAGGCAGCAGCAGCGTCAGCTGGTGTTGCGGGACGAGCTTGCGGAACAGGCCGCCGCCGATCCGGCCCCCGCGGGCCGGTGCCGCACCCTTGGCGCTCGTCCGCACGGCGAAGGCTCCGGCCGCACCCGCTCATTTGGCCACCATTGCAGCTACCGCGAGATCCGCCAGGCGATGTACCCCGGCAGCCATCCGTCTTCCTCCTCCTCCTCGTCCTCGTCCTCCGACGAGGAGGAAGAGGAAGAGGAAGAGGAGGAGGATCGTGATCTGGAGATCGCTTGCCAACTCTCCCGCGCCGATTTCGAGCGCGATGACGCCAAGCGTCGTCAGGGCGAGGCCGATCTGGAGGCGGCGGTCCTCCTCTCCGAGGCCTCGACCCAGGTCGAACGCGACGAGGAGGCGGTCTACCAGTCTGACCTCCGGGCTGCCATAGCCCTCTCTTTGGTCCACGGCGAGGGCAAGGCGCCGCCAGGGGAGGCCGGCGCTAGCTCCGTCGCCGGCGGCGACGCTAAGCGAGCCCGCCTCGCCTAATGTAAGACCCCAGTTCAGTAGGATAGCTGTTTTCTAGTTGTAACTAGCTAATTGTTTATCCATAGATTTGCTCTGTTTTTACTAGGCATTGTTTACACATAGATTTTACCTGTTTTGTAGTTGTAATTACCTAATTGTTTATCCATAGATTTGCTCTGTTTTTAGTAGGCATTGTTTACACATAGATTTTAGCTGTTTTCTACTCGCTCCGTATCAAAATATAAGTCACACTTGCTCATTACCAACCATATGTATCTAGACATGTTTTAGTGCAAGATTCATGTGAATCTTGCACTAAAACATGTCTAGATACATATGGTTGGTAATGAGCAAGTGTGACTTATATTTTGATACGGAGGGAGTAGTTGTAAGTAGCTAATTGTTTATCCATAGATTTGCTCTGTTTTTAGTAGGCATTGTTTACAGATAGATTTTAGCTGTTTTCTAGTTGTAAGTAGCTAATTGTTTATCCATAGATTTGCTCTGTTTTAGTAGGCATTGTTTACACATAGATTTTAGCTGTTTTCTAGTTGTAAGTAGCTAATTGTTTATCCATAGATTTGATCTGTTTTTAGTAGGCATTGTTTACACATAGATTTTAGCTGTTTTCTAGTTGTAACTAGCTAATTGTTTATCCATAGATTTGCTCTGTTTTTAGTATGCATTGTTTACACATAGATTTTAGATGTTTTCTAGTTGTAACTAGCTAATTGTTTATCCATAGATTTACTCTGTTTTTATTAGGTATTTGCTCTGATTTTAGCTTTGTTTCTGTTATGCCGATGATTAAAATTAGGTGACACCGTGTGATCCGGGGGTGGCGCTAGTGATCCTTGTGATATGCACAAATACACATCGATCTTGTGCATCCTACTTGGCTCGCTTGCTCCATCCCTGAAATTTGTGTGTCCAATCTAGCTATATATGAGGCATTGTTTAGTCTATGTTCTATTTGTAATTAGTTCTATATTTTCTGTAATGCCGATGAAGAAGCATATGTCTTGTGTATAGAGATGAAGGAGCTTACATTTTGATTTTTTTCATCTCCTTTAGGGCGAGGAGGAAACCTGGAGACTATGCGGCGGCCGTGAAGACGTAGGAGCGGGGCTCCGTCCACACGGTCCACTGAAGCCGGCGACTCCAAGAGCAAGACTTTTGTGCAGTACTAAATAGGTAGAAAAAGACCACGCAATGAAGCTGGGCGAAGAGGAAGGTGAAGAACCGGCGGCCGTCAAGCAGGAACCACAGGGCTCCGTCGACGGCGCAGCAGGCGTCACTGGCTTTTTTTTTTGTTTCCTTTAGCCCTCATTACAAACGGTCAAAAACTAATCTCCGTATCTGATGTAAAGACTAAACGCAACGATTATATATTATGCCCGTTGCTAAATTTATTGCAAACGATCAAAATCTCCGTTGCCATTGTGAGGGCTCAAATCAGTGACAGAGGCGGGGACATGGACCCTTTCTCCGTTGCCGAAGGGGTTTTTCGCCCGTTTCCGATATGTCGTTCTGTACTAGTGATTGTTTCAATGTGGTAGTCATTATATGCTTTTGGAAATGTATCACACAGTATGTTGTGGCAACCAATGCCATTTAAAAGTTGTTGCAATCATGCTAAGGATACATCAATGTGGTGAGGTTGACATAATGGGATCTACAATGTCAGAAGAGAGCATGCAACATTGTGAGCACCCAACAATTCTTTGCGTGAGGACACACTCTTGTAAATATGAACCATATATAGACAAACAACGGGCGACCCCCAGTTGAACTTTTTGGAATAGGACCAGATTCACCGAAAGGCGCGTCCCTTATTTAAAGTGGATGACAGAGACCTAGATGGTTGTGTAGCCAAGAGACATTACCATCACTTTTAGATTTACCATTAAACTTATCAACGCACCATACTAAGCATCTTTGCTAGTTCATGTTGATTTTCTTTGCTAATTTATGTGAGTGTTGGCAGCCACGATATAGTAGTAGCGCAAATTTCGTATGATTGGGGGGCATCGAGGAATACGACAACACGACATCTCGAAAGCAGACAAGACCAATACCAAAGAAATGTTTCTAGTGTTAAGTGTTGTTGTGGATCACCGCATCAATTTGTACAGGGCAGCTGTCTGTACGAAGCATTTTAACAAGAACAATGGGGTTATTCATGTGATGTAGCATCATTAACATGCCATCTACAATACAAAACATGGCGATGTACCAATTGAATTGCTACAGGACAGTGTGGACACTGTCTTTGATCCGAGTCTCCTTGGAATTCCTTGCAATCTCATCTCTCACAAGAAATTACTAGAGAAAATTTGGCACTTGAAAGGAGCTGATGCCACCACAAATGGGCCATCGGCTACCTAAAACCCCACGCCACCCCACTGCCGTACGGGTTAATTCCGCTAGTTTCCATTATCTCATATTATTTTTACAGATTCGTTGCAGAGGGTGCAGAGGGTGGTGCTGTTCTTTTTTTACTCGAGAGGGTGGTGCTATTGAAACCCAGCTCTCAGAATCGCTGGGATTCTTGTGCTGCAAGATGCGGGCTGCAAGACGGTTTTTGTCGATTCAAGCTCGTCAAAATATGTTTGACCAAAGACTGTTCATTAAAAAACCGAACCTCAAGCCCACTGAAAAGTCTAAGCCACACATGAAACAAAAGTTGAATAGAATTCGAACCTATAGGTTAATCCTTAATCACAACACAGTTCAGTAATCAGTAGTTCTCTAGACACACCGCAACGGCGCGCAACACTCTTTTTTTGTGTGCTTGTTACATTAGCTAGCTTAATATGTATGTTAACATCCGGAGTCCTATTGGCTTGTATGTTTTTCCTGCACCAGTTCATTCAAGGTATAGTTCGTTCATGGTTGTTGCACTGAACGAAGACGCTGTCCTTATTTAACGAAGTAAGAGGAAAAGGGATAAGATATAGTATACCTCACTTTGGAGTTCTTCAAAAAAGAGATACATGTCCCTGTACCTTTCTGACCATCTGTTCAATTTATCCCGATTTTCCTTGGTAATGGAAGCCAGACTAGGAAACCACACTACAGTATAGATGTAACGAAACATCTCAGGTATAGATGCTCGAAGAAATGAAGCAACTCGTATGGCATGGCCCTTAGTTGCTCAATCTTCTGCACAAGATTGGTTGGCATGACTATTCAAAAAATAGTTGGCATGACCATTCAAAAAAATTGTTGGCATGACCACAATGGGGGGAACAGCTGCACTTGATGAACTATCGTGCCAAGATATAATCAAAAGTGAGAGGGACATGAATCCATCAAAAAGCTTCTGGAAAACTTGGCCAAATGGCAAGTAAAGAAAATGTGGTCAGTTTTCTGACCCCCCACAAAGCTGACAATGTATGTTATCAGACCATTGTTTAGCAGCGGGTTGTTGGGCTGAGGGGAGTCCGAGTAATGTCTTGCCAGTTCATTAGTGTTTGTCGCTTTTTTTTACTCATAACAGCTCAGTCCCTATAGGGCTCATGTAATGGGAAACATTGCACACAAAAGTTTGAATTGGGAGCAGTCTCTACGAGCATAAACCTGCGCCAAGTGTTTTTTTTTTTGTGTGTTGTCGAGTTCCTTATCGTTGCTATGTGAATTTCTGACGGCTCACGAATTAGAACATCTTTGCCTAGTGCCCGTGTAATAGCACTCGACAAAGGCGCATACACTTAGTGGCCGGATTCCGATAGTGGTAGCAAGCAATAAATGAAATGCTCATGGGAGCCACTTCCTTGTGTGGATTTTAATCTGATCCAAAAAGATCCTTACGAGCTCAAAGGTACATAAAACTTCTAAAGAAGATTGTTGTTTCCACTCAAATCATCACATATTTCCACCAGGAGGTCCGAACTGGCCAGACATGTCCTGAGGTCTCGAGCCCCGAGACGATGTTGGAACCTCAAGCTCTAGAGATTAATATTATATAAGATGTTAGACCATCTCTAGCAGATAACTTAAAATGGTCAAAACCTTAAATAACCATTTTTTTATGATTTTGGCATAAAAAATTATACTGATAGTATTCTTAAGTTTCTAATGTTATCAAAATATATTATTATGCAGTTTGAATGTGATAATCGTTATATGCTTTGGGAAAGTATACCCTATTATATATGTTGCAACAAATCATGTCAATTTAAGACTATTGATGTTTGAATTGAGGCCCGCCACTTTTGTTTTTTATACATGTACACTAGTATGTCCTTGTGCAAAGGACTATTCGCTTCTCACAGCTTGTGACATGATAGCTCACACCATGTTGATCTCGCCACGTGGATGGATCCTTTACAATGGTTGTTGTATTGTACCAGATTCTTTTAAGATGTGAATCTTATATAAAGTGGATGAAGGAGAGATGGATGCTTAACTATCCGAGAGATATTACCCTTACTTTGGTCATTGGCAAGAAGAGATACATATCCATGTAGCATACTAATCATCTAAACAAGTTCATGTTGATTTTGTATATTAGAGTGAGCAACCATGAAGTAGTATTAGAGCACATTTCGTGTCTATGGTTGGGAGGCATCAAGGAATACAAAGACACTAGCTGGCCAAAGTAGACAAGATCGGTAGGTCAAATTCGGATATAGTGTGTTGTGCTGTTGAGGACCTTCGTACTGACTTGTGCAACGTGCGTGCATAATGGGGGTTGTATAGATGCCGCAGTATCCTGGAACGTCGACGGACTTGAGTGTGGGTCTTTCTGTTCAACTGATTGTGTGACATGTTGTATTTCTGCTGACTCCCGGCAGCAACCTGAACCATCACAACGTGAGAACACAAACCTAGAGCCTCCTGCCCCTCAAATCATCTTCAATCTTCATGTGGTAGACGTTCTCCTTGAACATCCAAAGGACAGTTGGGGGCTTCCCTCTTCGTCGCTCACGAGGCGCTCCCATGCCACCGCCTAGGTCTCTCCTTCCCCACGACAGTACTGGCCCTTGTCGTCGGCGGCAGCGGGGTCTTCCCGCCACGTCCTCCTCCGTCCTACCATTCTCTCCTCTCTCCCGGTGGTGACCTTGCCTGAAAATCTGCTGATAGCCATGGTTGTGCTGTTGGATCCCCTTGCCTTGTTAGCAAGAACAAAATATGACGGACAAAATATGATTATCACCATTAGAATTTATTGGTACTTCGATTCTAGATAGTCTTCTTACGTTTGTGATGTTATCACTAAATAATTATGCAGTTCTCATGTAGTTATCGTTTTGTGCATTGGCAAAGTATAACCTGTTTGGGCAAATCATGTCAATTAAAGACGACTATTGATGGTTCGAATGGAAGCATGCCTGTTGTCTTTTTAACATGCACACACTATTGTGTCCTTGCGCGAGGACTATTCGCTGCTCACAACCAATTGTGACATGATAGCTTTCCATGGTTGTTGTATTGTGCCCATTCATATAAGATGTGGCCCTTATTTAAGCTGGGCGAAGGAGAGATAGATGCTTCAGTGTCAGAGAGATATTGCCCTTACTTTGGTCTTTGGCAAGAAGAGATACATATACATGTACCACTCTAATCATTCATGCAAGTTCACGTTGATCTTATTTTCTAGTGGAAATTAGAGTGTGCAAGAACGACGTAGTATTAGAGCACATTTCATGTCTATGGTTGGGAGGCATCAAGGAATACGGAGACACTAGATCCTCAAGGTAGACGAGATCGCCGGGACAATTTGGGATGCATCAAGCTGTGCTGTGTCGGACCAGCATCATATCAACCTGTGAAATTGTGCACGCGAAGCACTTCACTATGGAGAATGGGGGCTGTAAAGGTGCCAATGTGCCTGCATGTACGAGGGACGTACGTGTGGATCTTACTCCTGAGTCCCGATGCGAATTATTGAGCGTAGTCTCCTTGGCTTTACTGGCAACCTGTCACAACGTGAGAACACAACCCAGAGCCTCCTTCCGATCAAATCGTCTTCAATCTTCATGCGGTAGACAAGAGGTGTGGTGGAGTTTGTTCTCTTAATATCTGCCTCATAATGTGCTCCAAACTCATGTACTTTTTCTCTCGAAAAGCATAAAAGCAGTCCACAATGTAAACTATTCATTTATAACCTGCTCCAATAGGCACATTCCTATTCTACATGAGAATTCAGTTCTCCTACTGTGCTTGGTTGGATGAACACCTTAGTTCGAAAAAAGTATAGATAATCCCCACAAGTATTGGAAAATGGGAGCACCACTGAAATTTATACAGGGTAATGACCACTGACGAGGGGTAGACTCATCAAGACCCATAGTCGAGGTCCCTAGATTATGAATATGGGGGAGAGAACGTGGTAGATCTGGAAGTATCATCGGCTGACAAGCAGGGCAAAGATTTTACCCAGGTTCAGGGCCCTCGTGTGGAGGTAACACCCCTACGTCCTGCCTGTCTGTTATTGCTTTGCGAATATGATGGTTACAAGGATCCCGGCGAGATGTCGATCTCGCTAGGGTTGGTGGCTCTGGTGGTTCGTTGTCTGGTTCGATGGCCCTCCCAGTCCTTAAATAATAGGCTGAGTCTCGGGTGTTCGTAACCGACTCGATTTACAAGTAAGGAAACTCTAAACCGACTATTGCTTCGCCAAACTTGGAGGATACTCCATCTTCGTGGGCCTCCCTTCATGGGCTTCATGTAGGCTCTGATAGTTGGGCCTAGTCGATACGTGCACCAGGTACCCTCATGGTAGGGTACCCGATAGGCATACCCATGTCAGTAGCCCCCGAGTACTTGTCTGATTCGAAGAGTCGGGCATGGACTCATACATCATGCACGTTATATTTTTTACATCTGTATTTAGAATTCTTATGAAATAGCACATGTTGGCTATGTCGAGTGTTTCATCAACTATGAGTTTTTGCTTATGATAGTCGAGGGATATTAGCTTAGCAGGCCCAGCACACACGACGGATCGGGGCCAGTTAACTACCATTTGTGGCAAAACCATACAAGCTTTCAATGAAACTCGAGTCCCCGGACTCGAATCTGGAACAAACTGGACAGACTCGAAACGGCCGTTGAGGTCTTACGGAATCGAACTGCAGTATAATTTTGAATCAACCCAACGCGTCCGTCGGGGATAATTCATCATGTCTGCTGACACGGAAAATTTAAGGATAACGCTGCTGGAGCGGTCCTTAGCCCAGCTCGACTGATCGGTGGGTCTTACCTTTGCACTATGCATGCAGCATCCAAGGATCGTCGGATCAACTCGGGAATATTTTGAGTATGATTTTGCTTATGAACTTAGTCGAATGTTTCGTCGACTGACACTTTTGCCATTATTCTATCGGGTGCGCGACAGCGCTCCCGATGGGAGTAGCCCCCGAGATTGTGATTTATTGCTTGCAATGGAGGATAATCTCAAAATCTTTTACCCTGCACATTTTAGTCAAAGAAATTTTTTGATACGCTCCCAATGGGAGTACGATGCTGCAGTCGAAAGAATTTCGACTGGCCTCTATGACGTTTGCTAAAAAAAAAAACCAAGACTTATACGAGAGACCACCCGAAGATATCATCGAGTGACTTTTATGCCAGTTGTGAAAGAGAGAACAACGTCAGCAATGACGCATTTTGCGACTGTTATCTCTGACAAGCAGTGGCGTGCTTGGAGAGGCTTTGATAAGACGTGACCCTGTTTTGTGGGCCCGTTTCTGCAGAGCTGACCAGGGATGACGCCGCGTGGACTTGATTTGACCGTTCTGGCGTGATTTTCACGGGGCGTGATGATGGTTTCCTGGATTCTCGTGCGTAGTGGGCGGAGTGACCGGCGACGGTTGCTCTCCATGGCTGCCACGTGTATGGCCAGATTTCGCGCGGAGCGTATGCATCTACTTTGACGGTTACGATTATTTCGCGATCTGTGGTAAATAGGGGGGACGGCGCTGGCAGAGTTTTTTACTTGCCATTTGCTCCCTGCGTCGCCCCTCGTCTCCTTCCTCGCGCTACCCCTCCATTGCTCTGCGCCCAAGTTCTTTGCCCCACACTTCCTCCACTGTAGCAATGGCGAAAGGTGGAGGTGCGAAGCGTGGTGCTGCCACCGCCGCCGCGACCGATGCGACCAAGGGCAAGAAGGCCGTAGCGGGTACATCTGCATCCGCCGCGCTGAAGAAGGGCAGCGGGGACTGGGCGAAGTCCACCATCAAGGACGCCCATTTGGTCAAGTTCCGCGAGCAGGGGTATCTGCCACCCGCGGAGCAGCTCGCCGTCCGCGCGTCGTCGCCCAAGGAGGTACTCCCCGAACCACGCGCCAACGAGCGTGTTTGTTTTGCGGAGTTTTTGCCTAGGGGCTTTTCGCTTCCCCTCCACGACTTCGTTCGTGGTCTTCTTTTTGCCTACGGGGTGCAGATCCATGATCTCACCCCAAATGGCATTATGCATATCGCGTGTTTCATCACGCTGTGCGAGTGCCTCCTCGGCGTCGCAGCCGTCTTCATGGTACGGCCGAACAGAGGAGGCGGTCGCACCTACCCTGTTGGCGGCTGTGGAATCCAGGTGCGCAGCGACACCCGCTACTTCCGCCTGAAGACCGTCGACTCCGCTCAAGGCTGGAGGAAGGGGTGGTTTTATGCGACTGTCGAGCAGGATGCAGCCGCCCCTTTCTCGACTGCTGCTTTCACCAGGACCAAGGCGTGGGATCACCAACTCTCAGCCGAAGAAATGGAAGAGGCAAGCCCTTTGCTGGCTCGGATCGGAGGCATGCTGGACAAGGTCACAGGCATCCATTTGATCGCCACCTTTGTGAAGAGGCGGGTGTGGCCCATCCGTGCCCGATCGCACCCCATGTGGGAGTATGAAGGCGCGGGTGACATCACCCGAATGAACCCAGAGGAGCTTTCAAGGAGTGAGCTGCTGACGCATGTGCGGCACATCACCAACTTGACGACAGGCGACACTTGCAACGTCGACTGCCCTGTTGCACCATACGGGTTGGAGAACCCTTTGCTTGAGGTATGTATGTGTTATAGCCTGCTTGCAATGAAATTTGCCACTCGCATGTTCTGCGATATGCGATTTTTGATTCTGACTTTGCAATTTGTGATGTATGCTATGCAGGGTCACTCGACTGCTGCCTCCCTTCCTCCTCTGCCTGAAAATGGCGAGACTGAAGAAACACAGGCACAGGTGGTGGACCCGAAAGGGGATCAGTCGCCCATCCCTTCTGCCACCACTTCACATGTGGAGGAGGTCGAGGAGGAAGCAGCAGAAGAAGTCCAATCTGAAGACAAGGCCCCCTCTGACCAAGAAGTCGATACCGCGCCACCGAAGCGGCGTCGACTGACCAAGAAGGCACCTTCTGCTGTGAGTTCACCCGCGAAGGGGCAGGGTTTGGAGGATGACGAGGAATCAGGCTCACCTGTTTTCCAAGCCGCTCCTTTGCGTGCGTGCTCAACAAGCTCAACCCTTCCTCTTCAGTCGAGTGGTGCCCCAGCCTTTGGGGGACCAATTTTTGGCGACTCCGAAGATGAGGAAGATGAGGAGCACAGGTATGTGTTTTTTGAGTATGATATGAGAATTTTTGTGCTGTCACATATTTGTGCTGACCGTCCTTTTGCTTTGTTGTGTTACTCACAGTGCTGAAAACAATCAGCCTGTGACTCCTCCAGTCGAGAATGTTCCAACCCTGGAGCACTCGAAGTCTGCACCGACTGGAAACGAGGCTGCCCAGCCAATGGCCACTGACGCTGTCGTTGAGACAGCCAAGGCGGCAACTCCAGATGTCGGGACGTCAGTCGCGGCTCCTGAGCCGTGGATGAACCACGTGAGTAACTTTTTGCTTGACCCGTTTAGTTGTAGGTCTGTGAGAGTTTTGGATTTTTGCTGAATCCGCGTGCTCGCAGCCCTTCTACCACACCTTGGCAGATTCTGCCAAGCCTTATGTCCAGGTGGAGCAGGAGAGGGACACCATGCGTGCTGAGCTCGAGCGGCTCAGTCGTGAGTTCTCCTTTTTGCTTTTGTTTTGCCGAACTTCTTTTTGCAATGCTTGATTTTGTCGAGTATTGAATGCACGTGATTTTGCTGGGCTAGGCGAGAAGAAGGAGCTAGAAGACGCACTCGCCGCGTAGCGCGAAGAGTCGAAGAAAGAGCTGGCTGCCGCCACCAACTCAGCCGCTGCACGCGAGCGAGGATATGCTGACCAGCTCGCGGCACTTGCGCAGGTCATGGGAGGTGAGTAATCTTTTCTCCTTTTGATATGACGATATAACTTGTCGAGTGTCGTAAAATGACTTATGCCTGTTTTGAATTGTGCAGAAGCTGTTGGCACACCGGCCTCTGCGGACGTGGCGAGTGACGATCTTTCGCTGGAACAGGCTGTGGGCGGCTTAGGCGCTCTATGCAACCAGGCGAAAGAAACACTCGCCAAATCGACGGGCACACTTGGCGCTGTATACCAGGTTGTGTTCCCGACTGGCGTAGTGCCGTCGACGGTGGATGGCTTCGCCGACGTGTTTGGCCCCGGGACGTCCACCATGGCGGGTTTCGCTCGCCCAACACGGTACGCGGATCCGAGTCCACCATCAAGCTTCTTATGGGATATGGGATAGATTGCGACTATGAGGCAGCTTTGTCTGCGTTCCCTCAGAAGCCAGATGGGAAGCCCATTTCCCTGAAGGGGTGAGCGGAGCCGCCGCGTGACTGGCCGAAGTTTTTATGAACACCATGGAGCGCCGGGCACTCGAGACTGCCAATCGTCTGCTTAGGAAATCGAAATCTTAGGTTTAGGTAGCTGTACCCTTTTGCTTTTTTATGCCTTGTAATGATACCTTCTGAACTGCGCGAGTCTGCGCTTTGTTTGTGCTACCTTGTTTATGCAAACAGTCTTTTGCTAATGCCTTTCACTCGAAGAGTTGTATGCTTATGACATGAGTTTTAGCTTCTGACACAAACTTTGTGTTTGTGATTATGCTTTTGAACAGTCACGAGAACCTGCTACTGCGACTAGTTCCTCGCAGGCTCCAATCACCACCCGATCGCAGGGTCAGGTGGTAAATGATGCCAAGGTGATGGAGCATATGAAGGCCAAATTTGTGAGAATGGAGCAAGATTTGAAGGACGCCCAGGCTGAGCTGAATCGATAGAGGGCGAGACCCGCGTTGGCCACCCAACGCGAGGAATATGTGCTCGGGGAGATGGATCTTGTGAACAGGCAACTCGAGTGTAAGTTCGAGTCTTGCTGTGTTTACAAGCTTTTTGCGTAGCTTTTGCCTTTTTGATCTGACTGGTGTGCCCGTGTTTGTAGGCTTTGTCGACAACTTCCAGGCTGAAAAGATTCGCGTGGAAGGGTATCATGCCCGCATACTCGCCACCCTGAAGGATCGCGTCTGGCGAAGTGCTGAACTGCTGGAGTTATGCCGGGCAGCGTTTATTCGCCTGAACGAGACTCTTTTTCCTGCGGGGCCACAACCACAAGGGATTCGTGCTTTGTTGAACATCTTCCGTCAAACAAATCCCATTCGAGAGTTGCTGTCTCAGAGACTTGTGATTGGAGCCAACGCTGCAATGGCGTATATGCGTAGTCGAAAACCAAGGTTGGTGTTGCGGACACCTGCAGCCGGAGAGGTTCTCGAACAAAAGACCTGGATGACACGATCCAAGCTGCGGAGACACTAATCGAGTGCACTCGCGAACAGCTTTGCGGTCCCGAGCTGCCCGTAAAGGACGAGCCTGAGGATTAGAATAGTTTGCGAGTGCAATTTTTGTATAGGGGGCAGCCCCCGAGTGTAATTTTTGACTCTTTGTATATTGTATAGTTTGTATACTTTGATTTTTTGTCGAGCCCCCGAGTCAGTCGAGCGGGGTTTGTGAAATATGTGTTGGTTGTGAACCAATGACTGTGCAGCCCCCGAGTATTCGAGTGCGGCTGCAGAGTTTTTGTGTTCTTTGTTTGGATCCTTGTTACGCAGCCCCCGAGCATTCGGGTGCGGCTAAGGCATTGTGTTTCTGCAAGAGCGAGAGCTCATTTGATCGATAACACAGCCCCGAGGGTTTCGGGTGCGGTTAAGGTATGAATTATGCGGGTAGTACCACAAAGAAGTCGAAGGAACATTGATTTTATTCCTCTTTTGAATGTTAGGCTGCAGGCCGCCTCATTAAAAACCTTCCAGTCCCCTTAGGTACCCTGGTAAGGAAAAGAGCGCGTCTGAAACCTGCAGCCATCCGACATATAGCCTATTACATTGTATGACTGTGAGCACTTTATGCGTAGAAACGGCGCAGATGCGCAACGTTCCAAGGATTATGAGAGAGTTCGCCTGTCTTCGCGTGCTTCAGTCGATATGCGCCTCCACCAAGGACCTCCGTGATGATGAAGGGACCCTCCCATGGGGAAGCGAGCTTGTGCACCTTCTTTTGCTTCAGTCGAAGAACCAGGTCGCCAACGACGAAGGACCTGGTGCGCAGTCGACGGCTGTGGTAGTTGCGAAGGTCCTGCTGGTAAACAGCTGTGCGGGCCAAGGCCGTGTCGCGCGCCTCATCGAGCAAGTCGACTGCGTCTTCGAGTGCTTCTTCCGCGTCTTCTTCATTGTATGCTTCAACTCGTGGCGCATTGAACCTTACATCTGATGGCAGAATTGCCTCTGCACCATAGACCATGAAGAATGGGGTGAACTGCGTAGAAGTGTTGGGAGTTGTGCGTAGGCTCCATAGCACAGATGGTAGTTCTTCGACCCAAGCACCCGCAGCTCTTTTGAGTGGCACCAGGAGGCGCTTCTTGATCCCACTCGTCACAAGTCCATTGGCCTTTTCGACTTGGCCATTGGATTGTGGATGCGCCACGGATGCGTAGTTGAGCGTAATGTCCTGCTCTTTGCAAAGGTTTTGAACTCCTCAGCCGTGAAGTTTGTGCCGTTATCAGTGATGATACTGTTTGGGACACCGAAGCGGTAGATGATGCTCTTTATGAAGTTGACTGCCGTAGTAGCAGTCGAATTTGTGATGGGGACCGCCTCGATCCACTTTGTGAACTTGTCGACTGCCACCAGTAGGTGAGTATGCCCGCCATGCGATGATTTTTTGAGTGGCCCAACCATATCGAGCCCCCATTGGGCGAAAGGCCAGGCCAGCGGTATAGTCTTCAACGCCGATGCGGGTGCGTGCGGCTTGTTGCGAATTTCTGGCAGCCGACGCACCTTTTGACTATGTCCTCCGCGTCTTTGAGTGCTGTAGGCCAGTAAAACCCTGCGCGAAAGGCTTTGGCTACGAGTGATCGACTGCTGGCGTGATGCCCACAGGTACCTGCATGAATATCTCGAAGTATGGCTTGGCCATCTTCGAATGCGATGCATCTTTGGAACATACCTGATATGCTGCGCTTGTATAACTCGCCGTTGATAACGGTGTATGCTTTTGATCTTCGAGTCACGCGTCGGGACTCGGTTATGTCATCTGGTAGCTCGCGCGGAGTATGTAAGCCAGAAAAGGTTGAGTCCAAGTTGGCTCAATGAGTACCTCGACTGGGGGGTCCTCTGTGCTAGGCGCTTTGCTTTTGGCTGGCGTAGTCGACGGAGGAGGCTCTCGTTTCTCCTTGATAGATCTGTGTTCGATGCGCTCGAGGAAGACACCAGGTGGAATTTGTGCGCCAGTTGAGCCAAGATTGGCTAGCATGTCTGCTTCTTCGTTACTTTCCCTTCCTATGTGCCTCAACTCACAGCCCTCGAAGCTGCCCTCCAGTGTGTTGTACAGGTCGCGATAAGCGATCATGTTGTCCGCGATTGCGTCGCAGGCCTTCATTGTTTGCTGCACCACGAGATTGGAGTCGCCGTAGATCATCAATCGAGTGCACCCAAGTGCTTTTGCCATCCGCATGCCATGGATCAGAGCCTCGTATTCAGCCTCGTTATTGGAGGGTAGTTTGAATCCCATCTGCAAAACATAACGTAGCTTGTCCCCTTTTGGTGATATGAGGATGACGCCTGCGCCTGCGCCTTCGTGTTTCTTGGACCCATCGAAGTACATGGTCCAGGAATTGGACACGTCTGGTGCTCCAGGTAATTGGGCCTCTATCCACTCGGTTGTGAAGTCGGGTAGGACTTGTGCTTTGATAGCCTTCGGGTGCTCGTACTTGATGTCTCTTGGAGCCAGCTCGATGAGCCATTTTGCGACTCGACCCGTTGCATTGGGGTTTGTGAGGATATCACCGATTGCTGAGTTACTTACCACGGTGATCGGGTGCTCGGTGAAGTAGTGTGTCAACTTCCTTGAGGACATGAATACAGCGTATGCCAGCTTTTGATAGTGCGGGTACCGCTGTTTTGATATGGAGAGAACCTCGCTCAGGTAGTAGACTGGACGTTGTATGCTTTGGATGTGCCCCTCCTCCATGCGTTCGACTACCAGTACGGTGCTCACCACCCTGTTTGTAGCCGAGACATACAGGTAGAGTGGTTCCCGTTCCTTAGGTGCGACGAGGATCGGAGGGCTTGTGAGGATCCGCTTGAGATCTGTGAAGGCTGCTTCAGCTTCTGGCGTCCACTCGAACTTGTCCGCCTTCTTCATCAGTCGATAGAATGGTAGAGCCTTTTCACCCAGTTTGCTGATGAATCGACTGAGCGCTGCTACTCGTCCTGCTAGTTTCTGCACATCGTGAAGCTTTGAAGGCCTTTGCATTGTGAGGATGGCCTGTATTTTCTCCGGGTCTGCTTCGATTCCACGGCAGAGACTAGGTACCCTAGGAGCTGCCCGGCTGGAACGCCGAACGTGCACTTCTTAGGATTGAGCTTGATATGGAAGCGTTTGAGGTTTGCGAACGTCTCCCTCAAATCGTCGAGTAGTGTGTGTTCTTCCCTTGTGGTAATGACAATGTCATCCACGTAGACCTGGACGTTGCGTCCGATTTGCTTTTTGAGGCAGTCCTGCATCATGCGCTGGTATGTTGCACCCGCGTTTTTGAGCCCAAAGGGCATAGTTGTGTAGCAGTAGACCCCGAGTGGGGTTATGAACGCCGTTTTTTCTTCGTCTTCTTGCTTCATCCTTATCTGGTGATAACCTGAGTAAGCATCCAGAAAGGAGAGTCGTGCGCATCCGGCGGTGGAGTCGACGATCTGGTCGATTCGGGGTAGCGGGAAGTGATCCTTTGGACAGCACTTGTTCAGCGCTGTGAAGTCCACGCACATCCGAAGGATGTCTGTATGCTTCTTCTACGAGTACGGGGTTGGCCACCCATTGTGATTTCTTGATTTCCCTAATGAATCCTGCTGCGAGTAACCGGTCGACTTCAGATTCGACTGCGGTTCGCTTTGGGCCGGAGATTCGACGCATCGTTTGCTTGACTGGCTTTGCATCTGGAAACAATTGGAGAGAGTGCTCGGCGAATTCCCTGGGAATACCTGGCATGTCGGCTGGACACCACGCAAATATTTCCCAGTTCTCACGGAGGAATTCGACGAGCGCGCCTTCCTATGCGATAGGCAGGCTCGAAGATATGTTGACTGTCTTGGACGGATCGGTCGGGTGCACCTGATGCGACCTTGTGTCATTTGTAGCATTGAAGGATCTGTCGACTGCCAACTTCTTATGCTCGGAAGGAGTGTGCGGTCGTTGGAAATCGCCAGTCGGCGAGTGATTCTTCCACCCCGAACATCTCGGAGATTTTGCTGAACTCGCGGTCGCAAGCATCGGACCTTTGAAAGTTTCCACGGACAGTGATGACTCCCTTTGGTCCTGGCATCTTCAGCGTGAGGTACGCGTAGTGTGGCACCGCCATGAATCGAGCAAACGTCGGGCGACCAAGAATAGCATGGTATTGTGATTTCCAGTCGACGACCTCGAACTCAATCGACTCTGTCCTGAAGTGGCTTTTGTCCCCGAACGTAACGTCGAGTTGTATGGTGCCTTCTGGGCTAATTGCTTTGCCAGGAACGATACCGTGGAAGGTATTTGAAGATTTTGGGAGGTTTTCGACTGACCTGTTCATTTTGCGGAGCGTGTCCGCGAAGATGATGTTTATGCCGCTGCCTCCATCCATGAAGACCTTGGTCATGGCGTAGCCTCCTATTTGCGCGTCGAGTACCAGAGCCGCGTGCCCTGGTCGAACTACAGCTGGGGGATGATCCTCTCGACTGAAGCTTATGATGGTTTCCGATCCCTTCAGAAATTCGGGCACGGCAGGAGGTGCCATGACAGCCATGTTCACCTGTCGAGTGATTAGCTTTTGCTGCCTGTTGGAGGGGCGACCCTTTTGTATCATGTACATCTGCCCGTGGGGCTGTGGATATTGATCATCTTCCGCCCGTAGTACGGGTTGTATGGCACCTGCGAGGTTTGCGCCTGGAGCAGGCTGTGGTGGTGGTTGCGGTGGCGGCTGTGGCGCCATGAGAGCGGGCACAGCGTTCGGCTGTGGTGCGGGTGCAGGCGTGGGCTGAGCAGGTGCTGGGCCGTACCTTTGAGTCGTATCATGTAGTCAGTCGCCATTTGGTCGAATTCCCTGCAGTTCCTTAGGGTGTGATTGGAGCGTAGTTTTCCGTCGTCCCCCTTGAAGAGGTGGAATCTGCACCAGTCGTCCATCTTTTCCTCGAATGACCGCTCGGGTTTTGCGTCGCTGCGTTTGCGCCATTCTTGCCTTTTGTAGCTGTCGCTCCGCTGCTCGCGATCTCGACTGTCCCGTCGATCATCCGAGCGTCGATTGCTTCTATCTTGGTCCTCCCGGGTTGTGTGTATCCAGCCGCCATGAACTCGGGTCTGTTATCGTCGTAAGGACGTTTGGAACGTTTGCGCCTGCGATCTTCTCTGTATGAATCTCTGCGGCCTCGACTGCCGCTTTCGTAGTTGTCGCGTGGTGGGGAAGCACGGGATCTGCGTACAGAATCCTCTCCATCTGCCCACTCAGTCGCAACTTTGATGAGGTCAGCCAGGGAGGTTGGCTTTTCACGACCAAGTGCCTCTTTGAAGTCCTTCCTGGCGAGACCTTGTATGAAGGCATCCATGGCCCTGTCTTCTGACACTTTGCCAACCGAATTGCGTATTTCGGTCCACCGCCGTATGTATGATCTCAACGACTCGTCTGATCGTTGAGTGCATGCCCTTAATTCTTCGAATGTCTTCGGGCGCTCACATAGAGGCTCGAAGTTTTTGATGAAGTCTCTGCGGAAATCGTCCCACGAGTCGTATGATGATGGAGGGAGCGCTTGAGCCAGTCGCGGGCAGTTCCTTCGAGCATGAGTCGTATGTACTGCATCGCCGTGGTGTTCGTGCCACGCTGGCATGCCACGGCGAGTCTGTAATCTTCTAGCCACCCGGAAGGTTCTTGGCGACCGTTGTACTTGGGTTGTTCGCCTGTCAACTTGAACCTTTGGGCATCCGCGTCTCACGGATGCGTCGAGTGAAGCACAATGCTCCGCATGGCTCTGGTTCGCGATCAGAGTATGAATCGCTGCTATAGGATCTTCGAGATCTGCTTCTGCTGGACCTGTGCCGGCGCGTGCTTCTCCTTCCTTCATCCGAGTGGTGGCTGCGACCACTGCGATGATGTGCTGCGTGTCGTGAGTCGACTATGTCGCGATCGCGATTCCTTGCTGGAGTTTTGTCTTCTGGCTGTATAGCCTGTGCCGCTAGAGCTAGCGATTTGAGTTGTTGGCGATGCAGGGCTGCGTTAGGGTCATTCGCCGGAGGTTGCATTGCCTTGAGGTAAGCACCTACGGAGAATAATGCACCCGCAGCAGTTTTGGGCACTGGGATTCCGTTAGCGTCCTCTGTCATGAACGACAGGTTACGGGTGATTGCTACCCTTTCATGTTCTGGAAGGCTTGCCAACCGCGACCTAGGTCGTGGGGTTGGTTGCTGTGGACCCGAGGGATTGCTCCCTTCTTCGGGCACTCGAGAGGCTGGCTTGCCTTTTGCGCTCTTCGAGCGTCGCTCGGTAGTTTTGCAGTCGAATTGACTCCTGCCAGTTGAAGTACTGGAAGGTCAACATCTCCTCTGGGGTGGAATTTGGTGGCATCATTGTGCACTCCTTTATGACTTTATCTGCTTTTGCTGCCATCTCCTCCGTGATTGTCAAGGTTGTGACCCCATCCGGCATGGTTACCGTGCATGGGAATTGTGCAGGCCTGCGAGCGGCTGCGTCTGCGGATGATTCTGCGGAGAAGGCCACGTAGACCTGATGGGGCGTGACCCGTGGACAGGTGTATGTGCTGTCGATTCCAGTCATGGACTCGACGTCGCCGTCGAGGCTCATGTCAGAGCCAGTGTGTTCATCGAGTAGATCTTCGAGGCGAATCTCGTTGTCGATGTGCTCATCGCCTATGCTCATCTCGGTGTTGGCGAAGCCATTATGGATTTCTGAGTCGAGGTTGGTGTTGGTGAAGATCTCCGAGTCGACGTTGCTGTCGTTATGAATCGCGGGCTCGTAGAAGTCATCGAGGGAGATCCCGCAGTCGAAACTCTCGTCGAGTGGTAGGTTGAAGTCGACGTTGCTTGTGCGGTATGCTGATTCTGCCTCCTCGCCTTGGAGTTCCGTCATCATGAACCTGTCGATCTCGCCGGTCGACATGGTTGTTGCGGGCGAGCAGGCTTCAGGAATCGACGACGGGGCGAGCGCAGTCGACGGAGCCTCGAGTGCGCACAGCGCCAGTTGTTGCGGATCTGTCGAGTCCTGCGTGCCAAGATTGTTTACGAAAAAATTGAATGCTCCAACAGTCAAACTCAAACCTGATTCAAGGCCGGAAAACGCCTCCTGAAGCTCGGCGAGTGCGGATTGAAATTCATTGGAAGAGCAGGCTGCCGCTTTTCGAGTGGATCGGCGAGTCGCCGTGTGTCGCCTGGATCGGCGAGTTGCTGTTTGCTGACATGGCCGGCGAGTTGCCGTTTGCAGATGAGATCGGCGAGTTGCCGTTTGCTGGTGTGATCGGCGATTTGCCGTTTGCTGTTGGGACCGGCGAAACTTCGAGTCCAGCGCTATTCTTTCCCACAGACGGCGCCACTTGACGAGGGGTAGACTCATCAAGACCCATGGTTAAGGTCCCTAGGTTATGAATATGGGGGAGAGAACGTGGTAGAGCTGGAAGTATCGTCGGCTGACAAGCAGGGCAAAGATTTTACCCAGGTTCAGGGCCCTCGTGTGGAGGTAACACCCCTACGTCCTGCCTGTCTGTTATTGCTTTGTGAATATGATGGTTACAAGGATCCCGGCGAGATGTCGATCTCGCTAGGGTTTGTGGCTCTGGTGGTTCGTTGTCTGGTTCGATGGCCCTCCCAGTCCTTAAATAATAGGCTGGGTCTCGGGTGTTCGTAACCGACTCGATTTACAAGTAAGGAAACTCTAAACCGACTATTGCTTCGCCAAACTTGGAGGATACTCCATCTTCGTGGGCCTCCCTTCATGGGCTTCATGTAGGCTCTGATAGTTGGCCTAGTCGATACGTGCACCAGGTACCCTCATGGTAGGGTACCCGATAGGCATAACCATGTCAACCACTTTAACCACTTATAACGTAACAACAACATTGTATTCCATAGTCTGTGAAACGACCATGTAAATGATTTGTTGTTCAACAGATGAACTTCACAACTTCAAGTGTGGTCTTACTGCTGAGTCCGATGCGGAATTATTGAGCGCAGTCTCCTTGGCTTTACGGGCAACATGTCACAGCGTGAGAACCAGAATTATTGCCATGTAGTGTGCAAATCGTCTTCAATCTTCATGCGGTGGACGTGGTCCCTAGTAGTTATTGCCATATCAGTAGAACCAGAATCAGTCGCACGATATGTTTTAGTTTAGTTACCGTTCTCTTTACAAAGAGATGGTCAAATTTGCTATCTTAATCTCTGCATCTAACATGCTTTAAGACTAGCGCATTTTCCTAATTTCTTGGGAAACATAGACGCACTCCACAATGTGAATACATCCATGTATAACCCACTGCCGCAGGCACACTCTATCCTACATGAGAATTCTATTTTCTTGTTTCGCTTTGTTGGATAAGCACATCAGTTACATCCTGAATTATTCTTTCTCGAAGGAGATCCTCACTCATGTTGTCCGGATTGAACATGCATGCCGCCAATGTTTGGATGGCGGGGGAAGCCATGTTTGCATCCCATAGCCAATTGAATGTCACGAACCTCAAGATCACAACTGCAAACACCAAGAAAAATCATATGACGACCTCGGCATTTTTCACCAAGATGTTGAGCAGCGCCTGTCGATTTATGACAAAGCTGCTGGATGATAGGGAACTTGTCTTGTTTATGAGTTGCAGTTCATCGCCCTGTCGATTTCGCTGCTCTAGAGAGCAAAGCTGAACCGGCAGTAGTCCGCTATAGCGGTATCCCTGTCCATTTGTTGATGCTTATTGCAGAGCCAAGTGGATCTAATTCCCGCTAGCTTGTTGCAGCCATAGAGCTCGCCTTCAAAATCGTCCATCCTGAACGAATTGCCAATGTAGAAAGTGCGTTTCTCCAATATCGGTACCGCGAAGACAGCTCGCCAGTTTTGCTATAACACGTGCTGTCAAAATCTAGACTAGCGAACTTGTACACGCACAAAGGAAAAGGGCTTCTTTAACATGGAGCAACTTGGAGCCGACTGCCCACAATTAACACAAAACTGTGTTGTAACTACAATCAGGTTAAAGAAGGCTTTTTATTATGTTCTAGCCTTCTAGGTGCAAACTACAATTGATGTTGCGACAGCAAGAAGACACATGCCCGAGCAATACGAACTGTATGGTCATGTGTATAGTAAAGAGATTGTGTGTTTGTATTCCTCGATGCCTCCCAAACTCTATAAACATTGTGCAGCACAAGGATGTTTCGGTTCATCAAGTGCTCCATGAGGCTCCTATGAATTTGAGTTTTAGGAGGGCTCTCACTGGAAATAAATGGGACATGTGGTCACATTTAGTTTATAGATAAATGGATATTACATTGAATGACGTTCCTCTTTTCATTGGAAACTTACTCAATAAGTCTACGTATGAGGACTTAATGAATGGTCACACAAGGTTCTTAAGAACCTACTTATGGCGGTTAAAAATACCACTCAAGATAAATTTTTTCATGTGGTTCCTTAATAGAAAGTCTTGCTAACTAGAATAAACCTTGCGAAGAGGAACTGGCAAGGTAATACTAAGTGCACCTTTTGTGGGTGCAACGAAAATATTGAACATTTGTTTCTCTCATGCCCGTTTGCAAAGTTTGTTGGCCTGAATGTTTTGTACTTACAATATTCCTCCCCCACCAGTGTTTCAATATGTTTGGAAATTGGTTAATGGGGTAGATAAAAAGACAAGTCTAGATTCGTATTGGTGTTTCAGCTATATTTGTTGGTCTATTTGAAATTTGTAGGAACAATCTTGTTTTTAACAGGAAAGATAATTTTCATGTCTTACAGGTTATTCATACGGCGGTGCATGGATTCAGTTATGGGCTTTCCTGCTACTTCGGACCAGCGACACTTATGGTGGCTGGGTGCACGAGACTGCTGTTGGTGGCACGGTTTTTTTCTCCGGCATACGTGGCAACATATTAGTCGTCTTTCGTAGTTGTTGACTTACTGGTGTCAGTGTCGGTTGAGTCTTGTCTCGATCTTTTGTGATTCTTGAGATGTAATTTCGAATAAAAGCATGAACAAACTCTGTAATAATCGGCTGTGTGCATCACGATGCATAGACTGGGATTAATAAAAATTCCCTTTTCTAAAAAACATGATATGAATCTTGTATATAGCCATTAAATAGTTTTGTGCCACATGACTATATGTACATTCTAGATTAAATGCCATCATTGCCAACTATAGGATCCTAGATCTGCGCTAGCTCATAGAACAGTACATTTGAGGCCACATGGCTGCAAACTCTGCGTGCTATTGCGTTGGCAAAGTGACTCCTACTATAGAGCAGAAGAATATTCCCCCACTTTTGACAGAGAGCATAGACACATATCTTCTTACCGTTTTTGTTCTATCTATGTAAGTTGACCACTTAGATCGTGGCAAGGGATGCCATATAGTGCCAACCGTATGTCGGCACAAATTTTGAAGTCTAGGTATGAGAGACATTAGGGAATACATCAACGCTTATGATGACAGCTGGTATGAGGAGAAAACCATGGAGGTTCGTATTTTTACTGCGTAATAAGCTGCTGCAGCAAACGATAAGGGCATGATGCCAGAAGAAATTGCTTGGTAAGATGAATGCAAGAAAATAAAAAAGCAGTGAGATAATTTTTTTTTTTTAGAATCAGATAAAGTAAAGTCGAGGAGCACACAATCCACGTACTGCATGAAATCGATCTGTCCTACATCATTTCTCGAGCCTGCTGGCGTCAGCTTGCAAAGCTTTAGCTGCGGGCGATTCCTGCTACCCAAGCACAGGAGAGCGTGTGTCGCTTGACAAAAGGTATAGTAGACCGTGTTTGGTCCAGCATGCATCCGGTCCAATACTTGTCGCCGTGCGCTGCTCTAGATCTTTTCGTCCGTCCGCCGCCCTAGTCTGGATGCTGGCGAGCTGCGCAGCGCCGCCGCCCGACCTCCAACACCGTACTTCTCACAAGCTTCTGGCCGTGTGCTCGTCCCCGTCACCAAGCCTTGCAGCATGTCTCCTCGTCCTCGTCACCAGTGACTCCTATGCTTTCTCCCTCAAAGTCTGGTACCCAGTACCCACACACCTCTCTCGACTCTTATTTTGCAACTAACCCTCCACTTTAAGGCTAAGAGAATCTTCACAGGCACCCTCAAAGCAACCTAAGAGGGTCTCTAATTTTGGGGAGGACTGGGGTTGCCCAGCAGTGTCTGGACGACTGGACACAGAACGGGACTGTCCATCATTTATTGCTCGCGCAGACCGTTCTGCAGATGATGACGAGCACTTCATGGGTGTCACCAAACAAAGCGACGGGTCGGGAGGCGAAGAGACGATGGTGCACCTGCTAGCACGCTTTCGCATAAACGGCGGCGCCAGCCTAGCCGCCAATCTACTCGAGCCACCACAAGATGGGCTGATGATCCTCGAGTGGACCGGCCCGGCGATCCCCACCGCGTGGCCCGCCTGTTGTTGCGTGGCCCGAAGCCGGACGTGAAGCAGAGCCACTTGAGGTGGTGTCATCTCGCTACCACGTGTCGTCCCCATGGCGGGGCGAGCACACAAGGACCATCGAGCCTCATCGTACATGGCCTTCTGGGGGTGCCGGTGGGAGATGCTCTAAGTCAGCAAATTGAAAGGTTTCTGTGCAGACAACATTTAGGCATGTAGCTTCTCTCTACATACACGAGATAACTTCCATTCTTTTCTCGGTAGAGGAGTCCTTGTCAGGTTCTTCCTCAAACTCAATGTTACAAAGGTGGAAGTAGTGTAGAACTTTCTGGCTATCTCATTTTTTTCTAGCCAGAATGAGCATCAACATGGCAGAAAGCGGCGAGCATTGCATTTAATTTCCTCTATATAATGGCTAGTTGCCTCCCCAACCAATGGATGCATGTTTTAGCCCCAATTAGGTAGCACTAGGACGGAGGGAGTAAATAAGTAGACCGCAACAAAGTTGTCGCGCACTTTTAATGTTGTTATTTTGGGCCAGGTCTCGAAGGCCATTGTTATAAAGGCGGAAGAATAGCCATCCATTTGGAACAGACCAATGACATTATCAAGGTACCATTCAGTGTCATCTTTGCAAGGTTTGAACTTAAAGTTTAGTTTTGGGAGGTATTATTAAAGTAGAAAGCTAGCACTATTTTCTGATACATATACGTGGACCAACATAAACATCAAGACCCCATTTAAGTACATGGGGGAAAATTGAATTTCTCACTGATTCACTGTTTGTACGCGCTGCTTTGGTATTGTTACCAAAGTTCAATTACGAATCATGTTGTATATGTGCGCAGTGATTCCAACGAACTCAACAGAATGTGTGAGACGAGATGACTATTGTAGAACTTATCGGATTGATTATTGAACCTTGATGGTTATTACGTTAAACGGTGCAAACTTGGAGTACAAGAAACTTGTGGTAGAAGTAGATGATTAAATTGAGAATTCTAATGTATCTCAAAAAAAATTGAAGCCATTATAAGTCATTTGCATAAGACTATATGTCTCATGTAAATGAATAAGGCGGATAAGCCTACAAAAACCTACTAAGGCAGAGTGCAGGTGTAAAAAAAATTCCGACAATTTATTTTCACTTTCACTAGATTTCTCGTGCCGGAAACTATTTTTTATAATGTTGGAATCTATTCTCTAGACAATGAAAAAAATAATTCTGATCTCCGGAAGCAAAAAAGTACTACTTAAAATTATGTTTGATTCCAACGCCCAATAAAGAATTATTTGTTCGATAATGTCCGATTATAATACCATAGACATATAGGAGTAAGCACGTATACAATTGAGATCCCATCGGGTTCAATCAGAATGTAGCTTGTTCATGACATCAGTAGTGCACGCATTGATCTTGAGGAGAATTGCAGCCACATCTTATGCATGGTTGTTGGGTTGCATTGGACCAGATTCATTGAGGGACACTTATTTAAACAAGTAAGAGGAAAAAGGAAGATATATTAGAAGATGCTTTAGTAATCCACAGCGTCACAGGGACCTCGCCATGGAGCTTTGCAAAGAAGAGATACATGTCCAAGTATCATTGTGACCATCTGTTGAACTTCATCCCAAATTTTTTTGGCAATGGATGCCAGAAAGGGAAACTACACTACTGTATAGAAGTAACGGACATTTCAGGTCTAGGTCTGGGAGGCACAAGAAATGCAGCAACTCGTACTTTGTGGCATTTCGTTCTTCAATCCTTTGTACACAATTTGTTAGTATGTTGCGTACAACTGGACTTGACGAAGGCCCAGTTCTTTTGACGGCTTATCGAGAGCTGTACACCCCCTGCTTCCGGGGAAGCTGCACCGAGAATTTGAAAGAGCTTCCAAATTCAATGTTAGCTTTCTATTTGTAAGCATAGCTAAATTTTGGGGGCGGGCTTCCTCGGAACTGGGTTAGGGGCAGCTTGTCGGAGCCGCCAAAGAACTGGTGGGCTGAAGAGTCGTGTCAGAAATGATCGGAACTGAGAGGAACACGAAAAAAACGCCAGTTGACAAGTGGAAAAAACGTCGTATCTTTAGTAAACTAGTAATCAAGCACATGCACATGCATGTTTGACTCAATGCCCCCGTAAGTGCATATAATACGATATGTATTTTGAACTTCAGACAATAAGAGCTAGCTTCTAAGTTTACAAGAACCTCCGTAAGCTGCAAAAGATTATTTTCTAAGATCAATAGGGCGACCGCCACTCTTCCATTGTTTTCAAAATGCAAGAGAGTAATCTTGTTCACAGGGTTAAGAATGTGTCAGTTCGGATGAATTACATTCTATTGAATATCAAAGTGCTAACATGAAAAGATCTGAGCAGGTGATTCTTGCATGTAAATCCTAGTTGATGTCAGAAATAAGAAGTAACTCTTGATGTCGCCTCATAACACATGAAGTATTCTACAGCAAGAAAAAATATGCCAATCATCCTTCCATGCTAATGCCTATGCATAACAACTGTTGTCCAGACAGAGCGGGTTTGGAAGTTTTTGCATGTCATTCCTAGCTGACGTCGGAAATAAAAAGAGTAAACTCCATCATGGTACCTGAACTTTAGGACGAAAATCATTTCAATCATCGTACATAGCAAATACCATTTTACGGTCATCGAAGATGCGCGCATGTGTCATCTACGGCCCCATCGATCCCACATCAGCGTCACGATCCTGCTTAAGAATTGGGAATCATTAGAATTAATTTGATAACTATGTCAAATATGTACGGGCATGCCAATGCCCAATGAAGAATGGTATCTATATGAGCAAATGTCTTGTTTCAGTACGTTAACACATAATGGGGATGACCTATACATAACAGTTACATGTATGCAGAGTCGAAAGATATCAAGTACACCCACCGGTCCGCTTTAAATGTCGCAGAGAGAGTATGGGTAGTAGTATAAAATACTATACATACAAACTTGGATATATATCTGCGTTATGATCCCACATAACACCATGAACATGTGAAACGAGATGAATATTGCAACATATATCCTTAGGTAGCCGGAGTCGCTGAAATCAGATAGGCAACAATATTCTTAGTTTGTGACTACTACAAACGATATGAATATTGCAACTAGAGAGTCTAAAAACGACGACATTGATTGGCAACATGTCGGCGACCCTTATTTCCGGCGGTGTGTGCAGCTTATTTCCGGAGATGAATAGTCAGTGGGTTGTGTGTGCTTTCGTGACGGACTGTTGGCGAGGGTGTTTGTTCCTATTTTTTTTCCTGTTTCTCGATTTGCCAATTTTTTCTTAATTAATGAAAATAGCAAGTATTTTTCCTTGTTTTAAAAGAAAATCCATACATCACATATCACTTCCATTCAAGCTGAATTTGTAAATAAAATTACAAATGGGCACACATGTCTTGTACTCAAGAAGAAGCTAATCAGTTGCTTTACTTGAGAATACATATCCACCTCAATCACACAAATGCATTCACATTGCACTAAAAACTTTTATAACTACAATTAGTTTTTTCTCGCAAAAAAAACTACAATCAGGTTAAAGCGAGCAGGCTTATGTTGCAGCTGATGTTGTAACTGCAAGAAGACACATGCCCGAGCAATACGAACAGCACAGTCGTGTACGTGTTCAGTAAAGATCTTCTGTTGTTTGTATCCCTCGATGCCTCCCAATCAAAGAAACCAAATGTGCTCTACTTCTACATTGGGGTTGCCCGGCCCCATATCCACAAGCAAACTGAATCAACATGAACTTTCCATAGATTATTTGCATGGTACATGAATATGTGTCTGTTGAATGCCAAAGAGCGAGGTAAAGTTAATTCTTTCAGCTGCTGAAGCGTCTAGTCTCCCACACGTCCAACTTTAAATAAGGGCAGCGTATTTAACTGATTCCTGTCCAGTGCAACAACCATGCAAAGTATACATCAATGAGTAGAGAAAATACACTCTTCGATTGGTCGCACGAGGGCCCATACTATTTCTTTTCTAAGAAAACATGAGGGCCGATAATGGTCTCCGCATTCTGTCCTCTGCCACCCATCCTACCGGAAAAACAAAATATGCCATGTATAGCAAATACACGGCAAAAGACATGGGAACACGGCAAACACTTTGCCGTGTATAATCGCACGGCAAAGCCACACGGCTGGCAAGAACTTTCCCGTGCGCTTTTCACAAACTACACGGCAACGTGTTTTGCCGTGTGTCTTCCAGCGTAACTCGGCATAGTAAAGTAACTTTTCCAGCGTAACTCGGCATAGTAAAGTAACTTGAAGACGGCCGTGAGCTGATGGTGATCAAACATTTGCTGTGTACAAATATAAAACTCCACGGCACAGCCTCGATCCTTTGCCGTGGGCCACATGAAAAACACACAAGCAAAGCCTCTACCCTTGACCGTGTAAAAGGACAGAAACACACGGCAAAGCCTCTCTCCTTTACCGTGTACCCGGACAAAACACACGGCAAAGGGGATGACGTCATTTAAAAAAAAAATCACCCGTCCCTCGTTCGGGACGGGCTGGCGGCGTCGCACCGGGCGAGGCGGCGCAGGACTCGAGGTCGACGGGTTGGTTTGGGCGGCTCCCTCCGTCGGGAGGCATGCGGGACGGCGGCCGTCGCGGAGGCGAGGAGGTCGAGGGGAGGAGGGCGCGCGCAGGGGAGAGACGGCGGCCGTCGCTGGAGGCGGGGTCCCGGCCGTCGATGCCATGGATGGAGGGAAGGCCAACGGTGCTGGGCTCGCACGAGACCGCGCTCACCGCGCGGTGCCCGTGGGGGACGAGCTCGACCACGCCCGCCCTTGTCCGGGGGTCGTAGCCGCGCCTCGTGGGCTCGTGGCTGCACTACGACGTGCTCAGCCTGCCGAGCGGGCTTGGCCGCCTAGCCCCCGCGGTACGCCAAGATCCGGTGCTGCGCGGACGCCGTCGTGGGCCGTGGTCGCGCCATTGTCAGTGTGGTCACGCCGTCGTGGTCGTCTAGCCCTCAGCCTTGCCGAGCCACCGCGCGGACCGCCTAGCCCCTGCCCTCCGCCGAGAACCAATGCTGCGTGGGCGCGTCGTGGTCTCGGCAGCCGTGGCTGCGTCGTCATAGGTCGTGGTTGCGCCGCCGTGGGTCGTGCACTCCCACGTGCTCCGCCCTGCCGAGCGGCGGCACGGCCGCCTGGCACCTGCCCCCGTCGAGATCCCGGTGCTGCGACTCCCGCGCGACAAAGGGTCGGCTGCAGTGGAGCATGGCGCGGCACCCGGCGGCGCCTGGTCGCAACTCCAGCCACTCCGGCAGGGCGTGGAAAGAGATAAGAAGGATAGATACGGTGTGGTGCTGGTACGATCGAATTGTCTAGATATTTTTTGTGCGTGGACCGGTGATGTTTGCCACCTCACTCAATCCATGACTCCAATCTCTATTGTTGCCGACACCAAGCTCGTCAATGTGAGAACCAAGAGCGGGCTGGATAGGAAGAAGTGTGACTCATATACGCTGAGAAGAAACCAGGAATTTAAATATGTAGATGTCTGCTCAGCTACCTCCATCGTTGAGGTCGTGGGCTGTTCGATGTTTTGCACTAATTTTCTATGGAATACCAAAGTGGCGAGAGCAGTAAAAGCGGCGTCATATGGGACATCAGAGGGCACTTGGCAGTGCGCGACTGCGCAGTGGTGGCAAAATTGCGTCGTCCAGCAACTGAAGCGGCGACATCATGTGGGCCGAGCGAGATTTATTTTTTTCCTATTTATTTTTGCATCGGTTGCAGCTTAAGACTAGTCATAGTGAGAGTAATACTACTGTGGTGATCAATTCCATTTCCATGTAATCAGTTGTCGAATATGTTGCAACACTACGTGGTGATAAGTTTAGGCCACATGGATGGATGACGGTATAGGTGTGCAAGTTTACACTGAAAACTAAGACTTAAATGTCTCATCATGGAGACAACAACTCGTTTTAGAAATGTGCGTATGCGATGAACTTGTGTTCGTCATTAATTTTTACCACCTTTTGTAATTGACTTTAAATTGAATGAAGCAATTTCGGGAGACATGCAGTCATTTATTTAGAAATATAGGAACATGATTACGTACATTATCAATGAAAAAAACCATAGACGATGCTATTGTTACATTGTAATAGGCATTGGTAAAACAGATCACTGCTATTAATGTGATCGATACCATGGGGGGCTATCGATCGCTACCTCACAAGCTAAGTAAGATAGCTCACTTTCAACATAT
Organism: Poa pratensis; assembly: GCA_947311845.1. NCBI lineage: Eukaryota > Viridiplantae > Streptophyta > Magnoliopsida > Poales > Poaceae > Poa > Poa pratensis. Next base: position 35,252,161 of record CAMZMU010000104.1, read on the forward strand.
GATCGGTAGCCTAAAACTATATTAATCTCTCTTTCAAAAAAGAGAAATGAACGCCAAAAGCCATCAGAGCTTCTGAGGACATCACACATAACTGCACGTGGCTCACACAAGGCCTCAAATTGCACGCCTTGCGGACAACAAACCCAAATCCTCCTTCCTTCATGTCCATTTCCATGCCATCCACCTGCTTCCAGCGAAGCACTGTATAAGTGAACAAGAACCAGGCCTATCGTTCGCAAAAGCCATAGCCTCTCCTGGACACTTACGCCTCCCCATGCCGAATGGTATCATGAAAGTCCTTCTGATTTGCCATCCTCAAATCTTTCTGGCTTGAACTCGCTAGGGTCCTCCCACTGGACGGATCTCTGTGGATGGCGTACGCATTCACGGTCAGCATCGTACCGCTCGGGATTTGAAGCCACGATCTTACACTCTGCAGATGACTGGTGAGGCAGAAGTAGCGGTGCTGCAGGGTACAGTCGGAGGGTCTCACTGATGATACAGTGGAGGAAGTTAGCTGGGGCTGATCCTCAGCGGCAACCATGCGGGAGGTTCCAACGAATTCAATCTATTTCGGCCTGGGCCTTTTTGAGAGTCACTGGTGGTTCAGCAGGAGTGACATAGCCCATTCTACTGCAGCTGAGGTGGTCTCCAATCCAGCACTAAATAAAGTCTGCAGAAAATAATGACAATAAGAGGAAGATTGTAGTTGTTTCCATCTGATATATTTCACCTTGTTATTTTCCACTTCACACTATTTTAATTTGATTAAATTAATTAGCACATTGTCATCTATATATCACTAAAATGAATAAGTATAGACATAGTTTACGCCTTGAGACACATAGGATTAGATTAAAAGTACAAAATGAAACATTTCTATCTCTAGCTAGCCCGGAATTTAGAAAAAGATATTTCAATTCTAAAGAAAACCTGAATATTTCTCAGTCGATATGTAATATTTTTTCCTAAATATCTGTAAGTTGTCATTAATAATATGATACAAATTCAGCTATGTGGAAAAAGTGTGTATCGTCCATGTCAAAGCTGTACAGAGTCTATTGAATTTTTTGAGAATATAAAAAATTAAACATGCGAAATTTAGTACTCCCTCTCCGATCCTAATTAGTGTGTTTATGTACAGAATTTATACTGTCCTAGTACTCTCTCCAGGACACTTTCTGCGGACCCGAGATAGTATAGCAACGAACTGAAAAAATAAGTAATTGACTTTCTCCGTTATTCAAAATAAGGCGTATAATTTTTATCTTGAAGTCAAACAACGTAATTGTTTCGATCATTTTAAAAACAGTGCAGACAATTATAGTACTATTTATGTAGAGATAATATAAAATATATATTTCATGATGTATCTAATTAATATTACTTATTTTACGTTATAAAAATGTTGAGATTAATTTTCTAAGAGTTTGGTCAAACTTTATATGATTTAAAAATTTACACCCTTGCTTTAATTACCAAACAGATATAGTACTTACCACAGAGGCCAATGATCATCTTATCGGTATAGACTTGGGCTCTGTCTTCTGCAGAGTGAAAAGCAGAGCAATTAATGCTTTTTTTCCTCGGCTACACTTCCGCCGTCGTCCAGCTTCCGCCGCTCCGCGTCGATCAGAACGCTGCAGGAAAGCATCCCTTCTGCTTCACCGCAGCCAGGAGCTTGTTCCTTGTGCCGGACATGTCGAACCACCGCAATAGTGGCAGGTAGTCCCACAGGTTGGCCGCGCCGAGATCGGGTTGGATCTCGTCCTTCACCTTCCTGAACACCTGGGCCTCAACGGACATGTCCGTGTCGGCGTCTGCATGTGAGCGAGTTCCCTTGGTATGGGCGATGGTCTCCATGAGGACGCTGAGGGTGAACCGAACACCCCTGCTTCAGCTGGATGCGCGGGGACGCCGTGGCCGATCTGTAACAGCCCCGCCGACACCATGGCGCGCGCCCTCAGAGGAGATGACGCCTGACATGCAGCTGACGCGGTGTGTGGGAGAGTAGCTGCTCGGCGCGACCCGCCGGAGAGTTCTCCAGTGCGGACCGTAGCTGGACGTGGTGAGCACTGTGCCGTCCAATGGTCACGAGTTGCAGCGACGGAGACTTGGGGCGGGGTCGCTAAGGTCACGTCATGCTCCGTGAAACACTCCTTGGCACAACGCCGGGGAGGACACCACCACGGCATAGCGTGATCCAAGGCGCAGCGAAACACGGTACCGTGTCGTGCGGCGAGCGGGTTAGCGCGGAGTGTAATGGCTTCTTTAGGAGTGGAGATGGCCGAGAAATAGGATGGCCGGGCCGGCCTCGGCGGAAGAGGCGCACCGCCCTTGTTCTTCCAGTCGGCTGTTGCCTAGGAGGTAGTGAAGGAGAGGAGGAAAGCGCATGAAAGGATGCCAATGTACAACTTATCCATGCTTAATTGTTGGAAGAGCAATGTGTTTTGAATGGCAAGGATGAGTGATGTGTGTGTATGTATAGGGAGAACATAAACCCACAACACAACCACGGGCGCGTGCTTGGAAAATCCGGTTGAACCCGGCGGCTGATGCTCCGGGCAAACGCACAATTTCTAATAGTCCACGTTTTGAGCTGTGGGCCCCTGCGGTACTTGTCATTTTCTGGTCGAGGGTGGAATACATATGGAAATACATAATCAGGACAATGAAGTCTCTGCGCACACAGCAGATATGGACCCGCAATCACATGGACGACAATTTATCCTCACGAAACGCAAACCGTCTCTCTCTCCTGTCCTCGTCTGCGCGCAGGACGGAGCCAGGATTTAGGCATGGGGAGGCGACGGGCCTAAAAAATTCGGACATTCTAAAAGCTTAACAAACTGTGGCCGAAACAAAGGG